>VMDO01002094.1:127721-179364 GCA_007922755.1 Pedetes capensis
ACACTATTGTCAGTGCTTCTCTGCTGTTCATAGGGTTTTCAATGGCAGATTGATTTTTGGGAGGGGGTTGCCAGGTCCTTCTCCCAAGCCTACAGCTTCTGGTGTTCCCAGGCGGTCTCCCATCCAGGTACTAACCAGGCCCGACCCTGCTTAGCTTCCAAGATCTGACAGGATCAGATGCCACAGGGCTACCGCTGCAAGCTACCAAATTGAAATGATACATCATTTTTCATAATTAAATGCTCCAGGGTAAAAATGCCAGCTGAATGCCCTTTACCCCAAGGATGTCTTCCACAAGCAGTGTTTTCCTGGACTTGGCCACGTACGCAGAGATGGTGGTACCCTGGGTGATAGGCCCCGCGGGGATGAGCCGAGGCTGGCCTTCTTTTATCCCAGGTGGTGTGAATACGCACAGACTCTAGGAAGAAAAAGAGAGCACAGTTTACAGCCTCTTTTGCACCTTTGCATGATACAGAGAGAGTGTTAGATGTTACCTAAGGCCACGACAAGTCTGGGAGCCAACTACACGAAGAGGTACGAAATGAGGCAAGGCGCTTAGGCCTAAGCAGACAGGAGCACGAGGCGAAACTCTCACACGCCTAACAGGAAACATGGGTTTGAAAGGCGACTTAATGAACGCACAGGCAAAGAGAAACTCCACGTACCCTCTGGTTCAGTTACAAACAAAAGGAAATGAGGAATGCGGACCTGACAGGGATCTCACGGTTCTCTCACACTGTCAGCCCATGCTAGGCCAAACCGCCTTCAGCAGACAGGACAGCAACCGAGAATCAGGTGATCTGGTTACCTGTTTTATTTTCATTAAGAATATTTCTGGGGCAGGAGATGTGGCTTAGTGCTAGAGCACTTGTTCTAGCATGCCCAGGCACTGGGTTCAAGCCTTAGCCACACACACACACACACACACAAACACACACACACACACGCGCACACTTCTTTCTCAGAACTTTAAAACCTTTTTAAAGACTCAATCACTCATATTGCTTAACCTGGAATTGCAGATTCAGAATACTATTGATATAAAGTTTACTCTTCTCTGTTAAAACTTATGACAAATCTTGGTGATCTTTCCTTTTCACATGACTCAGTGAGAGAGCAAAGTTTTTTTAAAAATAGTATTTTCAAAAACATCAGTATCAGTTTTTTGATAAAATACAATCGCATTTTAAAATTATTTTCTACTAAATAAAAATTGCTAATCAAAGCAAATCATGACTGGGTTTGCAGGCACTATTTTGATATAGTTGTATTATCATTACTCATTTCAAAAATACTAAGATTCAAATAAAGTCTGTCTACACTTTACTTTTATGTTAAATGGGACTGCTGTAACTTAAAGGTTAAAGACTTTGAAGCAGTATATGTCAGATAAGCATCTGACCCTAAACATGTTCCTATTAACATTTGCTATTACAAAGATAATTCTAAGTATGAAATGTTATTATTGTTAGGTGCCTTTGACTCAGGTCTGACTCACAGCAACCCTCCTGGGGTTTTCAATGGCTGATTGTTTCAGAGTTGCTTTGCGAGTGGATTGTCATGTCCGACTTCCATTTTTGCAGTGCTGGGGATCGAACTCGGGTCCTCAGAGAGTGCAGTGCAGCACTCTACCAACCAAGCTAAACCCCAGCCCATAGGATGAGATATATATTTATTAACTTACTAAATAAGTGGTTTTGAAGCTTTGAACTATCAGAAAACTCTTCGAACATTTTACAACCACATGAACCTCATAAATTTGGGCTCAGTGGCTAAGGGAACAGGAAAGAGGGAGGCGGAAGGCAGAGGTCCTGGCAGCTTTAAATCAGTAATATTATAAAGAATTAAAAGCTAAATTTGAAATACTTTTATTCCTAAGTACTTCCACACAGGACTATATTTAAGGAGGATTTTCTATTAAGTACAGGCATGTAAAAATACATACTTAAATGGTTCTTTTAAAAAGAATTAAGCTTAATATGTTTAAATATAAGGTATACATTTACAGATCAGAAAATTGCATACAAGATGATGACAGTTTCATCTTGCATTTTTTTAAAAAGACTAGAAATCAGCACCCCTGTTTTTAAAGACCATAATTAGATTCAGAACTTATCGTGGCCAATGTAAGGCAGGTGTCACTCTTCCTAATATTGAGAGAACAGAAGAAAAAATACCTCATGAACAGGAAGACGACTGAAAGAAAAAAGGAAAGCTACAGTAAATTAGCCTGGAGGAAAATCAGAACTGAAAATTATTGTCTCGAGCTATGAGAACGTTAGTCATAAGAAGGATACCAAGCAACTGCTGCTTTTCTCTACCAAGACCAGAATGACTGGAAATGCACTTAAACTGAAATGAGTGGTTGATAATTCTTAAGAACGCCCCGTGAACAGCAATGGAAAACACACTCTGAAGCAAGCTCCCAGCAGAAGCCTGGAGTTTCCTCCTTCGTATATTTTGGTCAATAGTTGCTGGCTCTCTCTGAAGACCTACAGGGCAGAGCTTTTTGGATGACTCAGCCATCAGCCTCTTAAGACCAAACTTCATGAAATCTTCAAGTCATACTCAGCTTCCTAACTCGGCAATGACAGACTGTCTTATACATTCCTGTATGATTATTGCTGTTGTTAGGTTCCATTGAGTCAGGTCCCACTCATAGTAACCCTAGGTACCACAGAACAAAACATTACCTGACACTGTGCCACGCCGGGCACCATGTCAGTGCTTCTCTGCTATTCACTGGGTTTTCAATGGCTGACTGTTTCAGGAGTGGGCTGCTATGTGCTTCTCCCAAGCCTACTGCACTTGGTGTTCCCAGGCAGTCTCCTATCCAAATACTAACCAGGCCTGGTCCCGCTTAGCTTCTGAGATCTGACAGGACTGGACACCAGGGAGGTAGGGCTGTAGGCTCCTCTATTATTAGATGATCATTTAATATTATACACAGGGTTTCAAACCCATGAAAATTTGGATTCAGGTTCAGATGTGGTTTCAGTATGTTAAAATTTGCAGGGTTTGGTTCAGGTTTGGGTTTGAAATTTTAATCCTATGCGCAGATGGACAAAACTTTTTCAGTTTTTTTTTTCAGTTTTTATTTAAATAGCTAAAAATACCAAAAAAAAAAAAATTAAAAACAGGGCCACCCATGGCAGATAGGTTTCAGCTGAGCTTCTAGACTAAGACAGAGTAGGGAGAAGGACCCAGTAGCCTACTCTTGAAACAATTAGCCATTGAAAACCCTATGAACAGCAGAGCAGCATCGTTAAATATAGTGCCAGAAAATGGGAGTAACCCCTCCCCCCAGGCCAGAAGGCATCAAGAAATGACTAGGGAAGAGTTGCCTCCTCAAAGTAGAGTCAATCTTAATGACGGGTATGGAGTAAGGCCCCTGGGACCTCCATTTGCTGATGTGGCATGACTCAAAATGAGAAGAAATATAGTGTCTGCAACACTGCGCCCAAACCAAAAAATATCATGTACATCGCACAGTCTTGGATAATATTTTGTTCTACCGTACATAGGATTGTTATGAGTTGGATCTGACTTGACAGCACCCAACAACAATACCAAAAAAAAAATATTAAAAGATGGAATCCAAACCCATTTTTCACTGGGTTTGGGCTCAGATTCGGATTTTAGGTTCATGTTCAGAAAAATTTTAAAAACACTTGAAAGCCAGGCATGGTGGTGCACATCTGTAATCCTCGAAACTTGGGAGGTCGAGGCAGGAGTATCGCATCGAGAGTTCAAGGCCAGAGGCAGCCTGTGTAACTTACTGAGGCCCTGACTTAAAATAGAAAATGCTCGGTGGTATAGTGCTTGCAAAGTATGTGTGAGGCCTGGGTTCAATTCCCAAGTACCATAATTTATTAAAGAAAAAAAGAAAAAAAAAAAAAAAAGGCTTGAGCTCATGGTGTCAGGGTCTGGGTTTGGGCCAGTTTGGACCCTAATATGTACCACACAGGATTTAAACCCAAAACTGAACAGAATGTGAACCCAACCCAAACTCTCTAAATTTCAACATACTGAACCTGTACCAAGTATGAATCCAATTTTTCACTGGCTTAAAGCTCTGATGGTAAAACATTTATTATGGAGGTTTCTATATGATGGAAAATAAAACCAGATAAGCAGAGTCTACGGAAAGCCATCCCACAGATTAGGCTTGCTGAAAACGAGAACTTTAGAAATGTCTCAGCTATTTGTCAAAACCTGAAATACTTCTTCATGGCGATAAATATGTATCAAAAAGTAAATAATTCTTTACAGTGGGAATCACATGCATCCTTGTTTTATGAATGGGCTCATGACGGTTATGTTTCCAATGAAGACTGAGAGTACTAGCTAAGGAAACTCTGCAAACACTGCGAATAAGAAAGCGAAAATCTGAGGCCAAAAGGACAACATGTATCCCTGGGGAGCTCCACAGCAACCCTCTTCTCCTACTTGGTGGCTCCCTGCTCATCTTTACTCTTCCATGCACTTTACTTGTTCAAAAGCTCCCTTCACTCCTGACTGGGGATCAATCACTGGTGGGAATTACGTGTTTTGTGACAGCATGATCTTTATGACTTTTTTTTGTAGTTAAATCAAATTACAGGCAGCTATTCTTGCAAATAGAAAAAGTCTATAATGAACTTCTAAATTCGGGCTGAATTTTACACATATTTGGGGATGGGAAACATTCATTGAATCTTCGTGTATATTCTTCCCAGGAACAGCCCCATGGAAAGCCTGTGCTGAAGACCCATCTTCTCCACACTGGTGACACTGCCACCTCCAGCATACACAAAATCATCAGGTCTACCGGGGTCTGCTTGTGAACTCTCGATTCTCTATCACTCAACACCACATTGTTGTCATCACTATAAGTTTACATTACATTTTGTTAAGACAAGTCTCAACTCAGAGCTTAAGTTCTTATTTCAAAATAATCATGATTTATGACACACACTGCATTTTCCCTCAGTGAAGAGTCTGCACTCATGCATTAATAAATGACGAATGTGAAAAGTTCTGAAGAATTTTCCAAAGTATCCAAGCACAGTGGCACAAACCTGTCATCCCAGCAACCTGGGAGGCGGAGGCAAGAGGATCAACAGCCTTTGTCCAGAGGCAGCCTGTGTAACTTAGTGAGACCCTGCCTCAAAATGAAAAAAATTAAAAATGGACTGGGGGGTGCAGCCCAGTGTAGAGCACTTGCAAAGTACGCAGGAGGCCCCGGGTTTAACCTCCAAGAATCAGGAAAAAAAAAAAAAAAAAGAATTTTACAAAGGAAGTGGGGACTTCATTTTTCAAACTCAGTATAGTTTTTGACCTAAGAGTTTGACAAGGTCTAGAAGATCCAAATTTGAACCGAGTCTCTAAAATTAATTCCCACTCTAATTTTTTATAAATCTAAATTTTTATTAGCAATGGCAATCTTCCAGGAGCAAGAGATTAAAAACAACATCTAAACACATGGAAAAGACCCACAGTTCCAGACCTCAACCACTTCTCTCCTTGCCAGGAAGGAGGTGAGCTGTGCTCACAGCCCCTCAGAGGGCGTCCTGAGGGCTCTACAGGTTGTGTGACTCCTTGTCCCTCCCTGGTAGCTCGTGCAGAGAAGACGGCCCAGAGAGCAGGAAATCGAGCCAATGGCCAAGATATGCTAGGGGAAGAATTAGCTTCTCAGTCTTTCAGTGAAACTCATTACCAACGAGCCGATGTTTTATAATAACACCAAATTTTGTATATATGTAAAAAGATCATTGAAACTAGAAAGGATTGGTGGTAGTAGTAACAACTAACAGGCCACAGTCAATGAAGGTGCGAAAAAAAGCATTTGAGTTACAGAAAAGGAAATCTGGAGCAACAGATAAATTTTGTGAAAAATGAACAAAAGGATAATCTAGCACAGTTAACAGACGAATATGGTTTATAAGAACACATTTTTATTTTCAGGTGAAATGGGAAATTCTGATCTCTTGATATCAACCAAGTAGGTAAGTCTGTTTCCCTTCAAAACATGTACTCTGTCTCATTTTTCTTTCCATACACAATTCCAACATCACTCTATTCATGAATTTCTTTTTAATGGCAACCTTCCACTGTCAACCAGTTAAATTTTAGAAATATGTTTTAAGAAAAAAAAAAAAGGCTTACTGTTATATGCCCTACAAGACACTAGATGGTACTAGAGAGTAAGCAAATTGAGATTGATGGAGACACACGTGAGCAAGGAGTCACCCACATTCACCTGGAATTCCAACTGTCTGCACCACTCCTGGAAAGTAAATCAGCTAGAGTTCATTACACAATTGGAAAAACCCATTATTATAAACCACCAGCTCTAAATACAAAGAATGCAATATTTTCAGCCAACTGTTAAAATATATACATGATAGAGATTAAAAATTGGATTCTTTCTGCTTTTCTTTTTTTCTCAATTTGTACCCCAAGTAACAAAATTGTTTGAAATGTATTGTTCCTAGTTTGGAGTAATAAAAAATGGAGTAATATGGAGGAAAACCTATGCCCTTACCAGGGGTATTGTATAAGGGAAGAAAGAGCACAGCCTTCCTTTGGAGAGGTGTAAAACTCTACAACTGGAACCCGTGGGATCAGACTCAAAGAAAGGCATTAACTCTGAGGAGGGGCAGGAATGTGGACTGTCATTTAACTGTAGTGTACACCTTGGTCACTTTGTTATCAGAAAGAAAACATTAGATATTTTCAAGG
Organism: Pedetes capensis; assembly: GCA_007922755.1. NCBI lineage: Eukaryota > Metazoa > Chordata > Mammalia > Rodentia > Pedetidae > Pedetes > Pedetes capensis. The sequence goes on from VMDO01002094.1 coordinate 134,445, forward strand.
CGTCTCTTTTAGCTTAATAGCCTATAAACCCAAGAAGTTTTAAAGCCATCTAGTTGCTCATGTTTCCAAACAAAATAAAAAATGACAACTGCTTAATTAATTTACCAAGCCAGTAAAGTACAGAGAAGACATTTTTAAGATAATCAATATACAGAAGACTATCAATAAGCTCAATTTTGAATTAAAAATTTAGAGTATAATTAGTATTCATAAAGTTTAGAGTGTTTACGAAGAACTGTTATTGGTAACCCATGAATAAGTAGTGGTGACATTATAAGACACCTTACATATCAGTTGGGATGTGTGACTAAGTATAAATTTATGAAAAGAAAGAAAGCACTAAAATTGAATTAAATATGTAATCATGGGAGAAAGTATTTTTGTCCAATAAACATCCCAAGAGCACCAGGATACAAAATAACATTGTCTCCTTTAACAGCGCCACACTTCTCACAAACCATTTCTTTTCCTTAAGACCCAGCCCCACCAAACCGACACTCTGAGAGCACCTTTGTTGCTGCTTGGCAGCCCCCACGACCACACGTGGCAGCTACTGATTTCTCTGCCTCCCTCACCGCTATACATTCTTTGATGACAAGAATGATGTTTCATTTATCTTTGTAGTCTCAACAATTTATCAGTCTGCTGGCACTTAGTAGGTACTTACAGTGGTTAAATGAATAGCATCTGTGATGTAATCTTTAACCAATGGAAAGCAGATGGAGGTTTAGAAACTTATGAATCATGTCCAAGTCGCACAGTGATTAAGTGGTGAGTCAGAGGTCACATTTCCAACTCCAGATCCAGAAGTTTTTCAGATCTAAACTCCTTCCCGGGAAGTTTTCCTTCTTCCCCAGGTTCTGAAACAGTGTGATTGGCACAGGTGTTCTAGAGCTGGCCCTGGCAGCACGTGAGCAGCGTGCGGGAAGGAATACAGATGATCCGTTCCCTCGTGTCTTCAGAGGTGTGGCATGGGCCGCCCTGACCTCCCTGCAGCTGGCACTCAAAAGCAGTCTGTTCTGTAAGTGTCCTCCTAGGTTCTGGAGAGGTCATATTTTAACAATATTTTCAATTTGTTCCAGGTTTTTAGTCATTTGGATTAGATGGAGCAATTTACATATTCCTTGAAACCTGTTCATGTTGTCTAGATTTCCACATGTATTAATACAATATGCTCCCATCTGTCATTCTCACTCTATTACCGCATTTCCTTTTTAAACATTATATAGTTGTGTTGTCTGCTTCGGATTGTCGGTTTAGCAAGTGGTTCCTCTGTATCTCTTTAGATTTCCTCTCTTATACAGATTTGCTTTTTCCTGTCTCCAGGGGTTAAATGCATAAATCCCAGAGGGTAGAGATTTTAAATTACGGTACCTACCAAATGTCAATGCCCAATAAAAACAAGATAAATTAATGAACTAACTTTTGTTCTCTTATGTATTAGCACTTGAAAAATACACATAAAATGCTTAGTAGTTTAGAATTGTATGTTTGCTACTATGAACAATAACCTCAGAGACTTGTTGTTAGGTGCCTTTGAATCGGGTCTGATTCACAGCGGCCCTATGTACAACAGAATGAAACATTCCCCAATTCTGTGCCAGGCACACAATCTTATTCATGTTTAATTTCATTGTTGCAGACACTGTGTCAATCCATCTAGTTGAGGGTCTTCCTTTTTTTTCATTGACCTGCCACTCTCTCAAACATGATGTCTTTTTCCAGGCATTGGTTCCATGATGTCAAAAATACATGTGACACAGTCTAGCCTCCTTGCTACCAAGAAGCATGCTGGATGCACTTCTAGGACAGATCTGGTTCTTTTGTAGTCTGTGGTATATTCAATATTGGTCTCCAGCACCATAATTCAAAAGCATCAATTCTTCTCCTGCCTCCCTTATTCAATGTGCAGTTTTCACAACCATATGATATGACTGAAAATACCATGGCATGAGTCAGGTGCACCTTCATCTTCAATGTGACCTCTTTTCACAAACATGATGTGAAAGAGGCCTTTTGTAGCAGCTTTTCTCAGTGCACTGTTTCTTTTGATTTCCTGAATGCTCCTTCCACGAATGTTGATTATAGAACCAAGTAAAACAAAATCTATAAACTCAAACTTTTCTTGATTTATCATGAAGTTGCTTACTTCCAATTGCAAGGATTCTTGTTTTGTTGATGTTCAAGTGCAACTCATACTGAAGGCTGTATTCTTTGATCTTCATCAGTAAAAGTTCAAACCCTCTTTACTTTCAGCAAGCAGAGTTATGTCATCTGCATAACACAGGTTGTTAATGGGTCTTCCTCTAATCATGATGCCACATTCTTTTCCATGAAGTCCAGCTTCTTGGATTATTTGCTCAGCATAGAAATTGAACAGGTACAGTGAAAGGATACAACCCTGATGCACTCTTTCCTCTACTTTAAACCAGGCAGTGTTTGTTTTGTTCAAATAGTGGCCTCCTGGTCTATGTACAGATTCCTCATGAGTACAATTAAACGCTCTGATATTCCAATTCTTTGCAGTGTTATCCATAATTTGTTATGATCCACACAGTCAGGTGCCTTTGAATGGTGGATAACACATAGATCGATATCCTTCAGGTATTCTCTGCTTTTGGTTAATATCCACCTGACATCAGCAATGATGTCCCCGGTTCCATGCCCTCTTCTGAATCTGGGATAATTTTCCAGAAGTTCTCTGTCTGTATACTGCTGCAGTTCTTTTCCTGCCTATGATATTAATGATCTCATTTAATAGTTTCCATATTTGGTTGGATCTCCTTTCTTGGGGGGTGGATCTCTTCCAGTCAGTTGGCAAGGTAGCTGTTTTCCAAATCTCTTGGCATAAACAATTTAGCACATCTAGTGCTGCATCTATTTGTTGAAACATCTCTATTGGTATTCCATCAATTCCTGGAACCTTGTGTTTTACCAATTCCTTCAATGCAGATTCCACTTTGTCCTTCAGTATTATTGGTCCCTGATCATATGCAATCTTCTTGAAACGGCTGGTCATCCACCAGTTCTTTCTGGTACAATGACTCTGTGTACTCCTTCCCATCTTCTTTTCATGTTTCCTGTGTCATTTAATATTTTTCCTATAGCATCCTTCACTATTGCCATTGCAGGCTTGAGTTTTTCAATTCCTTAAGATTCAGGAAAACAGAGCCTCTTCTTCCCTTTTGGTTTTCTATCTCTAGCTCCTTGCATGTCATTATATTATTTGATTTTGTCTTCTCGAGCAGACCTTTGAAATCTTCTGTTTAGTTCCTTAGCTTCATGATATCTTCCTTTTACTTTAGCTACTCAATGTTCAAGGGCAAGTTCCAGAGTCTCTTTGGACACGTAATTCGGTCTTTTCTATTTTTTCCCATCTTTTTAATAACCGTTTTCTTTCCTCATGAATGATGTCTTTGATGTTATGCCACAGCTCATGTGGTCTTCTAGCATTAATGTCTAATGCATTAAACCTGTTCTTGAGGTGGCCTCTGAACTCAGGTGCGATGCACTCAAGATCATACCTTGCCAGTGGCATACTTTTTAAAATTTTCTTCAGTTTGAACCTGCATATGAGAAGCTGATGGTCTGCTCCAAAAACAGCACCTGGTCTTGTTCTAACATTTGACATTGAGCTTTTCCATCCTCTCTTTCCACAAGTGTAGGCAATTTGTTTCCTGGATGTTCCACCTGGTGACTTCCATACGTACAGTCACCAGTTATGTTGGTGAAAAAATGTATTTGCAGTGAAAAGGTCACTGGTTGTATAGAATTCTCTCATGTAATCTCCAGCATCGTTTCTATCATCAAGGCCATATTTTCTGACTACTGAGGCTTCTTCTTATTTCCAACCTTTGCATTCCAGTCACCAGTAATGATCAATACGTCCTGATTGCATGCCTGATCTACTTCAGTTTGCAGAAGCTGGCAGAAATCTTCTCTATCTTCATTTGTGCCCCTAGTGGTGGGTGGGTAAGTCATACCAACTGGTCTTCATTGTAGGCATATGGACCTTGTTCTGTCACGGACAACATTGTACTTCAGCATAAATCTTGAGATGTCTTTTTTGATGATGAATGCAACCCCATTTCTCTTTAAGCTGTCATACCTGCCACAGTAGACCATGATTATCTGATTAAAAATGGCCTATACCAGGCCAGTTTAGCTCACTGATACCTAGAATGTTCATGTATATTTGTTCCATTTCCCTTTTGATGATTTTTAATTTTTCTAGATTGATACTATGTACATTCCATGTTCCAATTATTAATGGATGTTTACATTCGTTCCTTCTCATTTTGAGTCATGCCACATCAGCAAATGGAGGTCCCTGGGGCTGTTCCTCATTCCTGTTATTACACCATGCTCTACTTTGAGGAGGTAACTCTTTCCTAGTCATCTTTCGAGTGCTTTCCAATCTGGGAGCCTCACTTTCTGGCACTATATCTGACAGTGTTTCTCTGCTATTCATAGGGTTTTCTATTGCTAACTGTTTCAGGAGAGGGTTAGTCACGTCCTTCTTCCACCTATCTTAGTCTGGAAGCTCAGCTGAAGCCTGCCCTCCATGGGTGACCCTGCTGGTGTCCGTAATGCTGGTGGCATAACTTTCTGCATCCCAGCAACAAGCAAACCCCACAGTAAGACTGACAGATGTGTGTATATAGCCACCATTAAATCCTAAAAAGAATTCTTACATGAGGATTAAATGCATCGACATCAGTGTCAAGCCGAGAAGGAGAATCTGATGTTTGCGAATTCTAAATTAATAAACTGAGTTTAACACGGATAAGGGCTGGGATTTAGCTCAGTTGGTAGAGCGCTGCTCTGCAGTCTCTGAGGTCCCGAGTTCAATTCCCAGCACCACAAAAATGGGAGAAGGACATGGCAATCCACTCCCCAGGCAATCCCGAAAACAATCTGCCATTGAAAACCCTATGAGGGTCGCTAGGAGTGGGATACCAACTCGACAGCACCTAACAACAACATGGATAAACCTCAGTAACGATATTTCTAGCCTCCAAATTTTTGTTAACTGTCAATAACAATGCTGTTGTATTTCTGTTCACTTTTCTTGGCAGGATTGCTCAGATTTATAAATTCCAGTGCACAATACCTAAGGTGTGAACTTCATCACAGCTCTACCTTCATGCAGACTAAATCTTTCACAGGTAAAAAAGATCATCGTCTCTGATTTAGTGCTTTTATTCTTCAAGTTAAATATTGTCCCTGATCTTGTGGCACCCGCTTTCCTTTTGTCTTTTCCTGGAACGTAAGACAGGTTTTGTTTTGTTTGTTTTTTGTTTTTTAACCTGATGTAAAAGACTTTGTTTTATTTTGGGTTTTTTGTTTGGTTGGTTAGCTGGTTGTTATTCTTTTAACAGCTAAGTCTACTTCACTTATGATTTTATTGTAATTACATAATGATTTCCACAGTTATATTTTATGTTCATTTTTAATTCCTTTTATGATTCAGTTCATTTCCTACCTTCTGCTTACCTTTCTTTATTTTCTTTAAATTTTACTTCTCTGGTAATATGAATGTGAGCTTTTTAATTCTATCCATGGAATTTTTTATCTACTTAAATATTAAATTATATTTCTCGTTACATCAATTTCAGAAATAATTTCACTGACTTATTTATGGGAAAAATTTAAATTTTCATAACTGCAAGATTTTATAGTTCTTCCCATCTTGTTCTTAAACCTTGGCATTTGCTGATGCACGCTAAAAATTTTATCTCAATCTACGTGCTTTGTATTTTTATAATTTTATCACCACAGCATATAATTTTCGTTTTGAGATTTAAGTTGTTTTAAAAAACTTCATACTGCTGATTCACAATCCAGAGGCAAATTTTAAAAGACTACTAATGATCTACAACTGCTTTGTTTCATGTATAAAAGAAGGAACATAGGAAAATAAACAAGTATTGGCTCACCCGTGCAAAACAAAGTTCTATTTTATTTAATATGGCTACCTTGCCTTTTGCTGGGATTTAGCTCAGTTGGTAAAGCACTGCACTGCAGTCTCTGAGGTCCTGAGTTCAATTCCCAGCACCGCAAAAATGGGAGAAGGGCCTGGCAATCCACTCCCAAGGCAATCCCAAAACAGTCAGCCACTGAAAACCCTATGAGGGTCGCTATGAGTTGGATATCGACTCTACGGCACCTAACAACAACGACAACCTTGCCTTTTAGGTGTATACCAACTTCTATTCCAAGCAATACTGCAGATTTGATCATTTGAATGGCACTCTTGAAAACCCTCTTTAAAATTATTCTGAGGCTAGGTAAAGTGTCCTTTTGTTGTTGTTAGGTGCCGTCGAGTCGGTATCCGACTCGTAGCGACCCTCTGTACAACAGGGGAAACACTATTGTCAGTGCTTCTCTGCTGTTCATAGGGTTTTCAATGGCAGATTGATTTTTGGGAGGGGGTTGCCAGGTCCTTCTCCCAAGCCTACAGCACCTGGTGTTCCCAGGCGGTCTCCCATCCAGGTACAAACCAGGCCCGACCCTGCTTAGCTTCCGAGATCTGATGGGATCGGATGCCACAGGGCTATAGCTGCAGGCCTAAAGTGTCCTTTACAAACCTTTTATATCACTGGGATGAGAAAAATGGAAAGAATCCACAGAAAGCTAAGAGGAAGTAAATAGCGGAACCAGGCAAAGTGACCAAACTTCACCGCTATCTTCTCCTGAGAGTATCGACCAAAGTCAGATGCATGGTATCTACCCCTCCCCCAGAAAGCTGTGCTGTGAGCAGCCTGGAGACCAATTCAGGCCCTGTCCCCACAGCAGGAAGTCTCCTAGGATGCAATCCTCCCACTGCACCAGGACAGGCAAGGGCCACCCTCCTCTTAGGCTGAAGGGATAGCAGGAAACAAAGGGATGCAGAGAAGCAAGATTATCCTGAAGTGAGTCGCAGAGGGGGAAACAAATCTCTGAGAAATTCTAATCGCACAACAAGCAGATCTGAGACTTAAATCCATACCACGTTGAAGTCTGACAAAAAACAACAAACAAACAAACAAAAAACCTCAGCCAGACAGCTGATAATGGCTCTGGACTAGGAGTAACTGAGAGACTGACTAGCAGAAACAAATGCTTAACTATTACTGGAGACACCCTGGGAAAGGAACTTGAAAACAAGCCTAAAGAATAGCCACTGACGGGCTCAAAGAAGAATATGATTCACAATGAAAAAACCTTGTTTCTGTAGTACTTGAGAGTCAAACTCAGGGTCACAAACATACTTTACAAGTGCTCTGCCACTGGGGTGCACTCCTAGTCTATTTTTATTTTGAGTCAGGGTCTCGCTAAGTTGCACAGGCTGCCTCTGGCCTCGAGCTCGTGTTCCTCCGGCCTCGGCCTCCTGAGTCACTGGGATGACAGCTATGTGCCACTGTGCCTAGCTCACAGTGAAAACTTTTTTCTAAGAAGAAAAGAAAACAAAAATCCATGGAACACAAGAGCAAATTAGTCATCATTTGTGAGATGAGGATGAAATCACAAGCAGGAAACAGTGATCTGAAGGAATGTAACAAAGTGATAGTTCATATACTTCAAAAAATAATATTTCAGTAAGTAGAGGACAAGTTTTAAAATATGTCTAGGGGATAATGGAAGACTGAAATTAATGAAAACGAACTGTATTTTTATATCGCCCATTTTCAGAGACATAATATTTATCAACTTCAGTTTTCTACGTGCTAAAAAGCATCTTTCAAAAAAGAGGGTGACATAAAGACATATGCAAACAAACAATGAGGGAGACTTCCCACCAGCAGAGTCTCTGTGAGGGAGATTCTACAGGGTGCAGTTCAGGTGGAAGAAGGACAACTCCAAGGAAAATGCTGAGCAGCAAGAAGAAATGGAAACAAAAGAAAGTGCACTGTGCAGACACCTCTACGAAACACTTGGGGTGAATGGAGACTTTGGGGGGTTGTCCTTTTCCTAATGAAAGGAATCCCTAGCTTAGGAAAACAGTTAGGGCCTAGTTCCTTATGTGAAATGCAGAGTGGAAAACATGCCGGGCAAAAAACAGTCCCCAGTTTATCACATAAGGTGTCTGCCTTCAGGAAGCTTATACTCCAGTAAGATGGCAGACAACCACAAACGTACAACTGCACACTCAGCTAAGACTCATGAAGGAGGAGTCTATGATGTGAAGCAGGATCTGAATTAGGAAAGTCAGAGGAAGTTCTGGTTTTGCCATGCACACTGGGGTGTCATGGTGAACATGTCTGAGTCCCTGTAATGTGGGAAGAGAAGAGGAGCGAGATGTGTCTGTGCAGAGAAAATCGTGTGCCTGAACTGACCCTGAGGGCTTAGAGTAAGGAGCCAGGCCACAGCTTGGGAGGATACGATACCAGCCCTTAATGAAGTTACAAAAGTGACCGAGAACTGGAATCAGTATGCACAGAACGACAGTTCAGACACTGCAGAGAGAAAAGCTTTCTCTTTTCATTCTTTTTTCCCTGTTCCTTTATTAGTTTTAGTTAGTGTACAACTTAAGGGGCTTCGTTATGCCATTTCCATACACGCATATCACTGTACACTGCTCAAGTTCAGCTCCCTCGTTCTAAACTATATATGAGGAAGCTACTTAACTGGGATCCATCTGTGAAGCAGCCTGCAAGTTATAAAGTAAAACCACAGCCAACTGATCCAACAGTAGGGTTCTGGAATCTAACAGTCAGAACCTTGGGGACTCTTGTGCTCTTCTGGCACATGGAATCCTGCAGGTCTGCATCCCAGCTCCCCTGGTCTCTGACACACAGAGGCAGAAGAGGGCACCGCCACGCGGCAGCAGGCTTGGACCCAAGAGGCCCATCGCTTCTATGCAGGGGAGCAGCTACAACTGCTGAGTGCCAGGTCCAGGATTTGGCAGAGAGAGAACCTGGTGAACCAAAAATGGGGCCACGTGCACACCATGGTCCACAGAGTCAGGACCTCAGGGATCACAGGGGGCCTTCAAAGGAGTCATGAAAGGTTGACCCCCACAATTACACTGAGCTCACAGCCTTACCAGCCAATTACAAACACTATGGAAAACGTGTACGAGTTTCTAAGAGGAATTCTTACATAAGCCAGGAACAGAAAGACAAGTCCCATGTCATCTCGCCCATATGTCGGGTCCTAAACAACTGAGGGGCTGGGATTTAGCTCAGTTGGTAGAGCACTGCGCTGCAGTCTCTGAGGTCCCGAGTTCAATTCCCGGCTCCGCAAAAATGGGAGAAGGACCTGGCAATCCACTCCCAAGGCAATCCCGAAACAGTCAGCCATTGAACACCCTATGAGGGTCGCTATGAGTCGGATACCAACTTGACGGCACCTAACAACAACAACAAACAACTGATGTCATGTGAGTTGAGAGGAGAAGAGCGGTTACAAGTTGCTGGGGTGGAGGTGTTGCTCAGTGGATACTAAGTTACAGTTAGAAACAACTCCTGGTGTGCTGCTGCACAGTACCATGAGTGTTATTGCTGTCAGTGAGTATAGGTAATGATAATGTACTATGTATTTCAAAAAGAAAGGATTTGGGATTTTTTCACCATAAACAAATGATAAGTGTTTGAGAAGATAGGTGTGTTTCACTTGACTTAAATATTACATATTACAGTGTACACATGTATTGAAATATCACATGGTACCCCATTAATATAATTCTTATTTTTTGATGTATCAATAGAAAAATTAATTTGAATTAAAACAACCCTCCTCTAAACTTCAGAAATAAATTTTTAAATGGACAAGGAAAAGTAATACCCATTTGTTATTTTAGTAGCATAGCCATTTTAAAATACTACCAGTGTCTGAAATGTAGCTTAAAGAATTTGGAAGTGGTAATAATATCTGAGTAATACAATTTAATATTCTTATCTGACAGCTTCTCTGAAAGGCACCAGGACAGCTACCAGGGGTAAGCAAATGTCCTTGCAGTAAAGGAGCTTTTAATCCTGTGGGGCAACAAAACTAAATAAGCTACTATAATATAAGGGAAAACATGGATATAGAAATGAAGATCGGTTACAAGTTAATTAAATCAGTCAATATTTTTATACAACTTACTCTTCACATAATTGTATTATTCAAGAGTAAAATTAAATATCTCTGAACATTTTTCTCTATTTCTATTACTCAAGAATACAGGCATCCTATTATAAAAATATACAAAAATATAACCCACATCTCAAAGACAACTGACTATGCCATAAGAAACACACAGTAAATGTTTGTGAAATAAATTTATAAGTGATCTTTAAGCTATGAGTACAAATCTTACTGAGACTACGCTACAACGTTATGTGAGTTTTTAACGGTATTAAGGAAAAGCAAGTGCTAATGATTAAACATCTTGAAATGCGTTTCAAAGTGCCTGTGTGTGCTACATTTGACAGTGGGCTGTGAGTCACAGGCACTAGGCCAGCAATGCAGGAACGGCCACAGCTGAGAATGCCCTGAAAGGCCCCAGAGGGAGGTACAGAGGCTCAGGGATCCAGGATCTCTAACTGGGCTCCCGCACATTTACACAGCCCTCTTTCAGAACCTTAAAAAGAAAGTCGCACAATCAGTATGAAACTTCTGTTCTTACTTTGTTCTACTGTAGGTCATGCACAGAAAGGACATGGGATCTCCTCTACGGCATCCCAGCCCACAGTGATGATGCAACTTTTGCACAAAACACAAATTCTAGAAATGTCAGGATACTACAAACCAAAACAAAGATAAATAAGTAAATAAGTAAACTGCAAGATTGTATATCTGAATGTTGCCATGCCGTTCTTGACTGGTGCTAACCACATACAAAGGGCTGGGGTTTAGCTCAGTTCCTAGAGTGCCGGTCTGTGTGTTCTAAGGCACCGGGTTCCATCTCCAGCACCTCAAAAACAGGAGAATGACCTGGCGGCCCACTGCCTATACAATCCCCAAACAATCAGCCATCAGAAACCCTATGAATAGCAGAGAATCTACCAAGAGTTTCGTTCTGTTATACATAGGGTCATTGTGAGTTGGACCCGACTTGACGGCACCTAACAATAACAAACAACCACTTATAGCACAAAATCCAAAAAGTTTAAATTAATTATGTCAATTGATGTAATGTAGTAGGTTTTTAAAAAAGAGTTCATGGCATTTTCTTATCTGAAGCACGGAGATCTAAATATAGATACTTACATTATTGCACTCGCCAAGGAAATACAGTGCAAATCCATCAGCTTTTGTGGCTGCCAAAATAATAAAAAAGGAAGAGACAAATCTCAATGGAAGAATACAGCATGAATGAATTCTCCCCGTGAGACTCGCATATGTGCTTACTGAATACATTTGTTAACGTAATCAATGGCCAGGCAGTGAATAAAACAAAGATAACTTGTGCCTTTAGTCAACAGCATAATTAGGGTTATCTCCACACACTTTCATCACTGATTGCAAACGTATGATAGAACACCCTTTAATGTATTTGGCAGGCAGCATACTATGAAATAATACCTTTGCCAAACTTTAAATATTCAGAATTACTGAAGAGTATTTTGAAAGTAGAGAATTGCATTTGATTTTTAAAGTATTAAAAAATTCCAGGAGTGATATTCATGACACTGAATAATTAAAATAAGCTACCTCCACATAGGCAGCAAAGTGAAGAGAATTTATTTAACTCATCTAAAATTCAGGGTTATCGGAAGGCAATTGCCACAGCAAATGAACCACGTAACTCTTGGAGGAATCGCTCAAATTCAATCCTCCATGTAACTCCTTTTTACCTGTGTGTCTTTAGGTAAGATATTTAGCCTCTCTGTTCCACAGCTTGCTCATCAATAAAGTGGTGATAATAACAGAATCTACCTCATGAGGCTATAATGAAAATAAATGAGTTAACGCATTTAACATGCATAGAAAAGTGCTTAGCGTATAGTTATGTACAAATAAATGGTGCCATTATCATTACATCACGGTTTGTGTTTGTTTGTTTATCAGTGGTACTTGGAGGCTGAACCCAGGGCTTCACATATGTTTTGCAAGAGCTCTACCACCAGGCTGTGCCCTCAGTCCTTTTTTATTCTGAGACAGGGTCTCACTAAGTTTTACATGCTGTCTCTGGCCTCGAACTCACAATCCTACTGTCTCAACCTCCCCAGCTGCTGAGATTAGATGTATGTGCCATAATGCTCAGCTAATATTTTTATTTTCAAATAAAAAAAAAACTGACTCAATTGTCATGGCAGGTATCCTAGAAAAAAATCATGTCGTATAAAAAAAGAATCTTTCTAAAAAATTACTTTTCTGCTATAACTTTACTCACTCTATTCACAATACAAGCCATTTCTTACATAGCATGTAAAATTGTCATCTGCCTAAATAAATTGAAAATGCTTGTTTCCCTTAAAAATAATGACTTCTTTTAGGGAGATGTGATTTAATTCAATAAAGCAATACATTCCAGAGAAAATCGTGTGGTAATTAAAGGCATAGTATATTGTATTTACACTCAGGGAGAAACTTAGTTGAGATTAGATAATTTAAGAACTTATAGGTTGGACTCATTTTGGTAGTTTCATAACAAAATATCTCCACTTCAAATTCAGTTCAGTAATAGAAGTAAATGAAAGACTTTCATCTGACTCCTAGGATGTCAGATATTTTTTGCCACTTTTTGTAACGTAAGAAAAGAGTCTCGGCCCAGTTTTTCAAAGAGAACACAAAATGTTTCTTACCTATTTTGATGATGCTGCTCAATTCATAAAGGAGTAAATGGTTGTCTCCTCCTGTATCCAACCGTTGCTCTATATAGCTGTTCAGTTCATATACAACTCCCTGCATATTCGTATCTTGGTACTTTGAATGAAAAATAACAAAGGTAAAGGACATAATTAAATAAAACACAATGAAATTTCTTAGTTTTCAAAACATGTGATTTACATATTTATACATAACTTCATGTACTAGCTATTCACTATGCTTTTATAGAGCATATTTTAAACTTTGCAATCATTTGTAAAACAAATATACTGAAAATTAAAACTTCTATAGTGCCTTATTTAGAATTATCTTTAAGCCACATCTGTCTTATTTAAAGTATCGAATGTTACAAATTATAACTTTGCTTCTGAAGTTTTATATAAAATGGCAATGTGATTGGTACAAAGGGTACAAAGGTTAGCACCATGCTAGGAACGCCCTCCATGGGCCCTGAGGAAGGTGACACTCAGGTCCCCTCTGTGTGGCTCCACAAGAGGAGAGGTTTATCCTGCAGCTGTGGTCACCACAGCAGTGTCACATGCAAGACAACACACCAGACGCCCTCCCCGCACCAGTGACGAGAGCAGGTGTACACGGAGCTGTCACACACAGACACACACACACACACACACACACACACACACACACACACCTCGTCTCCTCTCTGAAGTGATGGGAGCCACAGCCCTCTAGTGACTCTGTGCTGTCAGGCCTGCCTTATGAGCCCTGCTCTCCAAATAGCACACAGCACAAACTCCAAAACACACAACCAGGCTGTTGCTCCTTCGCTGAATCTATTCCTAGGGCTCCCCCTGCCCTGGCGTGGCAGACACATTCTGCCCACGAGGGTCTCCCGCACCATCTGCCTCCCCACCCCTGCTCTCAAGGTCTCCAGCCCAGCCGCCTCTCTGTCCCTGGATCTCTCTGACATTGCTCCCTCCTGCAGACCCACTGCATGCTTTTACTAGCCCCGTGATGGACACCTGTCTGTGGACGGAGTAAGTGAGCCAGTCACCCAGCCCTCTGACAAGCACCCGCTAAGCACCCTGACGATCTCCTCCAGGCACTGTGCTGGACACCACACCGGAGACGCCACAGCAGTGGACAAGACCAAAGGCCTGCCCTCAAGGGGCTCACATTCGTCTTGGAAGAATCCCAAGAAGCACACACAGCGATGTTGATCCAGGTGCAGAGAGAGACCCCAGGTCAGCGTGGCCGCGCTGGCTTGCCGAAATCTGTTCCCCAGGTGGAGTGCACTTCCGCGTCTGGGAGCAGACACACCAGTGCTTCCCCGGTGCTGTTCAGAGCCTCAGTGAGCTCGGAAGCCTGGTGTGAATGGATGAGGGGGAGCCACCCGTCACCCCGGCGGTGTCTTCAGACGCTCCTGCCCCGAGGTTCTGACAAATGTGACAGTGAGTGTGGGCGAGGGACGAATGTGGGACCTGTTGCCATCCAACTGCGTCCCCTGAATTTACCCAAAGACGGGGCTCTCGGTGAGATGGAGGCCAAGCAGCAGCACTGGGTGTACTGAGGCAAGGGGGTGTCGGTGTAACGAAGGGAACTGAAGCTGCCATCGGAATGGTGGGACAGGCGGGGATCCCTGGTGTGGGCCACCTGATCACTGTGCCCCTGGGACCAATCAGGGCAGCCCCCGGAAGCTTCTGTTTGCGTATTTTTGTTTTTTGCATTTGGCTAACCAGACAACTTCTGGCGTAAGTGAATGAAAATCGAACCTGACCACGGCAACACGAAGTCACAACATCTCCGTGCATGCCCGGCCCAGAAAGAGAGGGGAGCCCAGGGCCAGCTGAAGAAGGATCTTGATACACAGCCGGCAGTGCATGACGTGGATCCCCCTGCTCGGCCACAGGCTTGCAGCCATGTGCCTGGACAGCTGTGTGTGGACGAAGGGGACCTTACCAGCCTTGGGGGACCACTGGACAACCACTCTATGCTGACACTAATTCTGGAGAGACTCAAACCCTGCATGGTTTTGTGACTTTTTATTGATAAAATTTTATCTCATCAGCAACCCTAACTTCCCGATTGTTTTCTAAGCTTGAGATTTGGTCCATTTCCGTTTTCACACCGGCACCAACGGGTAGCAGAATCTGGATGAACGTCATAAACTCCGGAAATTCTGATGCCTTCAGACGCAGAGCATCGCACAGGGTCACAAAGGCTTACGCTGCTTCTCTATCATCCTTAAACAAGATGCTATTTGAACCATTCCGAGCTTTGAAGAACTCCAGATAAAACGCTCTGCTCTAGCGTGAACTGCTCTTCCTTCCCGGTCATCAGAACGCCCCGTTCTGAAGTTCACCCAGCGGGTCGGGAAACAGCTTGTCTGAGAAGGGCACTGACCCAGAGGGAAGCGGAGCCAAGGCATGGGGGCAAAGTCACGGCAGCCTGCAACCCGCTAGGGCCAGCCCTGCAGAAGCCTTCCCACCTGAACATCTGCCCTACGCTTTTCTTCGTTTTTGTTTGGGTGCTGGCGCTGGGGATCAAAGGCAGGGCCTTACGCTTGCTGGGCAGGTGCTCTGTTGCTGGGCTAAATCTCCAACCCTTTAGATATTTCTACACATGAACAAATACCTTGTTTTTCTTGTCAGGGAGGGAGGCTTTAGCAAGTTTTAAGGTGGATCATTAGTATGAAGCCCATGGCAGGCTCCTTATTCTAATGACATGCTGGCTGACTCCTTGGTCCGTATCTGACAACATAATTCTGAGAACAGGCCCTGTGCGCAGTGCTGAGATCTATACCCAGCTGTTCTCTCTCTCTCTCTTTTGGACAGGAAGTGAGTTGTCACAAACAACTGTGGACAAAAAGACATTCTGGGATACGGACACTGTATCCTAAGATTTCATTTCGTATCTCTAGGCTTGTAAGTTTTCTCATGTGTATAAAAAGAACGATTAATTACACTGCTTAAAATACTTTCCAACACTAACATTCTATGGTAATCTATGACCTAGGTTTTAATTTTCTGTTTATATTATGCTTTCAAATTCTAATCTTTAACTTGATAAAATGTTAGTACATCCTGTTTCCTCTTGATTGCTGATGACAATTGCATAATTACTATAACAGTAAACTGTTTTACTAAGTTTACTTTTCTATTTGCTATAAAATTAACTTAAATATTAAAAAGTCTATCTATATTGTTAGTGAGTCATTCAAGCCATGTTGTTAGTTGTTGTTAGGTGCCGTCGAGTCGGTATCTGACTCATAGCAACCCTCTGTACAACAGGGGAAACACTATTTGTCAGTGCTTCTCTCCTGTTCATAGGGTTTTCAATGGCAGATTGATTTTTGGGAGGGGGTTGCCAGGTCCTTCTCCCAAGCCTACAGCTTCTGGTGTTCCCAGGCGGTCTCCCATCCAGGTACTAACCAGGCCCGACCCTGCTTAGCTTCTGAGATCTGATGGGATCGGATGCCACAGGGCCACAGCTGCAGGCATTCAAGCCATAATATACCATAAAACTCAAAATTACAGGCAAAAGTGAAATAATAAGCATAATTACAGCTTGGCATTAGCCTTATGATTCTTTTTCTACTGATCAGTCCTGTTATGAAAGGAAAGGTGGAGAAGGAAATGAAGACGAAAGTCGAATGCACACTTCTAAGACGTACTTTTGGAAGAAGCACTACATGATAAACTTTACTAAGGAAATCAATTCATCTGAATAAGCTTTCAACATTTTTTGTTTCATAGAAAATTTTCAATTGTATTCAAATAAGGACATTAAGAATCTGTATTTGCAAAGCATTTTTAATTTCACAAAGTTCTTTTACTGCCTTTATTCTAAGAAACTACATAAAGCTCACTGAGTACTGATGTGATGTTTGTAATTCAAGACAAGTTAAAAATTCCAAGTTACAGCAAGTTTGTTTTGAAAGGATTTTTAATACCATTACCTAATTTAATTGAGGATATATAAAAGTCTAAGGATGAAGCCAGGTGTGGTGGTGCGTGCCTGTAATTGCAACAACTCGGGAGACTGAGGCAGGAAGATCACGAGTTCAAGGCCAGAAGCAGTGTGTTACTTAGCGAGACCACATCTCAAGATAAAACATAAAAAATGGGCTGGGGTGCAGCCCAGTGGTAGAGCACTTGCAAAATATGCATGAAGTCCTGGGTTCAACTCACAAGTACTGAGGGGAAAGAAAGAAAGAAAGAAAGAAAGAAAGAAAGAAAGAAAGAGAGAGAGGGGGGGGAGGGGGGGAGGGAGGGAAAGAAAGAAAGAAGGGAGGGAGGGAGGGAGTGGGGAGGGAGGAAAAGAAAGGACAAGAAAGGAAAGGAAAAGAAAAGAGAAAAAGGAGGGAGGGAGGGAGGAAAGATTAGGGAAAAAACAAGGTCTCCAGAATGCAGAATGAAAAGGGCTCTTCGAATAACAATTTATGGAAAAGGGATCCATGAAATTAAATCATTTCAAGTCACTAGGTGATACAGCAAATATCTTCAGTAAGTTTAAACTGCTAGTTGAAAAAGATTAAGTTTTCAAAGGCAGATGAATAATGAGAAAGTGAAGGAACAAAAAGATGTAGTTGAGGGCTGGGCCTGGAACTTAGCAGCAGAGCATTAGCCCTACGTGGGAGAGGCCCTGAGTTTGATTCCTAGCACTGCAAAAAAGAAAAACACAAAGATGTACTCTAGGCACCCACCCAACAGATGTATTTCTGAGTGTCATCATGCAAATAAGTCCTTCATAAACAGAAATTTCTTCAGCAACGTGTCAAGCACTATTCTACATAACATGTAAGACTCCTAGTCTGATGGAGTTCAAATCCTTGTTGGGTGAAACAGACAAACAGGAGTTCGTCAGCTAGTAACATCTATGACGAGAATAAAACATCTTTAATTAAAATACTGCAAGGTAGGAGCAATTGGATTTTACATATAATTATACTATTAGTAGATCCTTTTTACATTCTTTGTCACACAATGAAGAAATATGCTCAAAATAATAACCTTTAAGCAGCCTTTGATCCAGTAGACCAGGAGCAGCTATCTCTTTGGGGGTAATACAATTCTTTCATTGTGACAGTTTTCAAAATCTATAACCTGATATAGATTTGCAGCTGCCAAGAATGATGATAATTTAAAATCTTGTGAATAAGGAATGTGTTTAGTTCCCATTAAAACAATTTTTTATCGTAATGACTTAGTACCGTTTTTTAGATTAAATGACTTCCACTTACTACCTTATTGTTGTTAGGTGCCATTGACTCGGGTCCTACTTGTAACGACCCTACATATAAGAGAATGAAACACTCCCTAGCACTGTATCGTGTCTGGTACTATGTCAGTGCTTCTCTGCTACTCATAGGGTTTTCGATGGCAGATTGTTTCAGGAGTGAATTGCCACGTCCTTCTCCCTAGCCTGCAGCACCTGGTATGCCCAGGTGGTCTCCCATCCAAGGACTAACCAGGCGGACTCCTGGCTTCCAAGATCAGGCCCAGATCGGATGCTAGGGTGCTGTGGCTGCAGACACACACGCACACACACGCGTTCTACATGACATCATCATCATTTTGTTATGATGGAATCAAGGAACAAACTTTAACAGCCAAATGCCCCACGTTGTTAATCTACTGTTAAGATTATGGGCTTTGCCTTACATGCGAACAGACACCATGTCTTTAGAGAACGTTTTCTCGTATTGGTTCTTGTTGTTAGGTGCTGTCGAGTCATGTCTGACTCATAGCGACCCTCACAGGGTTTTCAATGGCAGATTGTTTCGGGATTGCCTTGGGACTGGGTTGCCACGTCTTTCTCCCATTCTTGTGGTGCTGGGAATCGAACTCGGGACCTCATGCAGGGCAGCGCTCTACCAACTGAGCTAAATCCCAGCTCCTTTCTCATATTTAAATAGTATGAATTGCTTCCACAGAGTAGAATGATGGATTCAGTTGTGCTGGGAAGTATTTTGTGCCTAATTCACTCAGGAAGCTGACGTGCTCAGAACTGATGCCCCTCAGAGATTTCTGCGGTTCCCATGGCTATGGTAAATAATTGGCAGCGAAGCTCCTGAAAGAAGGTTTAGGCTGAAACAAACAATCCATAATTTATGATTTTTCTTTCAGGTTTTCATACAACAAACAGTTCAGGGCACATAATAAGGAGAACGGGGGTCTTGCTCTTTAGGCCTCACGTAAGGCCTTCCCTGCGTGAGAAACACCTGGCCTGCCTCGCCTCTGCTGGTGCCACAGACCCACTGGCACTGCACACGGTACAGGTGCCCCTGTGCACCGTGACCCCCAACTCTATCCCACACTACAAAGCACTCTGAGGGCAGCAAGTTCTGGTTTCCTCCTCCACGTGTCCCAAGAGCCTAGAAAAGTAGGGGCTGAGTTAACATTTGTAGGTTGAATGATGACGATATCTGATTAGAAAAATAGATGAGACTGGCCAAAATACACTAGTTCCAGCAAAGCATTTGATACAATTTCTCATTCTTCACATAGGTGCTATTTTTACTTGTGACATTTTCCTGGGTGATCAATTTCCGAAGGGAGACAAAGGAACTCAACTTGCAAAAGCTACTCAAACGCATGGCTTAAAACAGAAAGAGATGATACGTTAGATGACAGTGAGTGTCAAAACAAGGTGGAGTCGCGCTGAAACCACGTGCAGGCTTACAGCGAGAGCTCTGACACAAAATCTGCTGGCCAAGGAGCTCTCCAGTTTCCCCTCTCCTCCGCTCACCTCCCTCCTCAGCTCCTTCGCTGACTTTTCCCCATCGTCTCTCGCAAGCGCAGCGTCCAGACAGGTACTCAACTCCTTCCTCTCTTTCCTGCACAGACATTTATTTATTCTCACTTTTTTCACAGGGAGGGTGCTGAGGAATGAACTCAGGATCTTACGCTAGGTGCTCCTCCACTGAGCTGCGCTCCTGGCCCTTTTTGAAATTTTTATTTTGAGATGGGGTCTTGCTGAGTGGCACAAGGTGCCTCAGCCTCTCGAGTGGCTGGGATTCCAGGCGCGTGCCCCAGTGCCCACCTGGATCTCACATCTTTAAATACTGTCTCTGGTCTACGGACTTCCAAATACGTCTCTCTCCATGCAAATCCTCCTCTAGGCACTGCCACACATACATTTGCTTTCTAATTATCTCCAGTACCACGCATGATAATTCATATTTAAATGTTGGGAATATCAACCTCACTCGGCTCCATTCCTCCTGCAGCCACCAAGAGTAAGAGAACCTTTGTGTAGAAGGCACTCACACCAAAAAGACCGAGAGTCCATAGTGAGTCCACTTCTCACACACCATGTACAACCCTTGGCAAAGCCCAGCAGACCCTCTTCCCGCACACCAACCGCTGCCGCTCCTCCGCCATGCCCAACCTCAGACCTGCCCCCGCCTGCTGCCCTGGCCTCCTCCCAGGTTCCACCCTAGCCTCCCGGGACATCCTTTCCATTGCTCGAGTGCACGGCCAAGCACACTGCTTCTCCACTCCACTCACGCCACAGGCTCCAGTCATTCTCTCCATTACATCCAGAGGCGACGCTATGGACTACAGGCCTGCACTGCCCTGAGTCTAGTCCCTCCTCGTCTCCTCCTCCCCTCCCCATTACTCACTCAGGGCCTCTCACACTGGCTGACACCAGGGCCTTTGCAGCTGCTGCCTCCTCCTGCAGGCTGGATCTCTTACTGCTTTCAGATGTCAGTGTACCAAGTGCTCAAAAGTCAACTTACCAAATCAGCCTCTCCTCACCACTGCATATGTACCGTAACACCCCGCCCACAATTCCTATCACCCTTTAGCGCCTTATTCTGTTTTATGTGTCTACATATTTGGTATATAATTTATCATTTCCTGAGATACACACACACACACACACACACACACACACACACACACACACGTTTTTAAATTTTTTCAATTGTCTCCACCAGCCCCTTTTAGACTATGACAACCAGAATGTTGTCTATTTGGCTTTCCACTATATTCACAGCACCTTAGAATAGCGCCTGGCATGTAAATATCAATAACTGTCTGTCAACTGAATGACAGGTAAGGAGGCAGATAGGGAGAGAGAGAAAGGAAGGGAAAACCAGGAAAAACAGGGAGGAGAAGAGCTATAATACAGATCTAAATTGACTTCACATACAGAAAAGTTTACCGAAAGCTCAATATGCAGAAGTGCCCTATGATGCTAATTCTCCCTGAGAATGGTGTTGCCAATATAGTTTCCAAGACAGGTACCTATCCAACTCATCTTACCAGCGTCAAGCCACAATAGGTCTGCAGTGTTATGTTAAGGTTGCCACATTTTAAAAAGATATTAATAATGTACGGTTTGTTCTGAGAATGGCAATCAGGTCCTATGGAAGCATACAGAAAATAGAAAATTTAAATAGATGTTTTGCTGGATTGCTGTTGTTGTTGTTAGGGGCCATCAAGTCGTGTCCGACTCATAGCGGCCCTCACAGGGTTTTTGATGTTTGATTGTTTCAGGATTGCCTCAGGAGTGGACTGCCAAGTCCTTCTCCCATCTTTGCAGGGCTGGGAACTGAACTGGGGACCTCACAGACTACAGAGTGGCGCTCTACCAACTGAGCTAAAATCCATCTACTCAAAGGTATCACTCGTGGAATAAAATGTATACCCTTCATGGAAGTATTAAAAAAGTCAAAACTAGCGCAA
Organism: Pedetes capensis; assembly: GCA_007922755.1. Classification (NCBI taxonomy): domain Eukaryota; kingdom Metazoa; phylum Chordata; class Mammalia; order Rodentia; family Pedetidae; genus Pedetes; species Pedetes capensis. The sequence continues at coordinate 155,843 of VMDO01002094.1, forward strand.
ATGGATGGCAATCAATGGGAGGCCACTGGGCTCAGAGTGACAAAGAACTTGACAGTAACCAGAACTACCTGGAGGGAACAATCTGCTTCACTGAAGAGGTGCTTTCTGATGGGGGACGAGTCTGAACAGAAGCCCTGGGGCCAGTCATCATCTATCAAGGGTGGACCTGAGCATTTCCAAATTACAACCTTAATTTAAAACAGTGGTATACTATCTCAAAAGAAAATTCTTAGCCAAATAAGCACAGATCAAAATAACGGGTCTATTCAAGAAAAAAACATTAAAAGACCCTGGCATCTGGCACCATTCTAGGACATCAGCTCATACATTTCTAATCTCTCAGTGATGCACTCTCTCCGAATAGAGCGTAAGAGAATCTTCTAAAACATGAGCAAAGAAAAGTCACTATGTCGGGTTTCATCAATGCTTCTGGTGGCCTTAGAGATACCATGTGCCAGTGGCACTGTCGATGTCTCTTCTCACTCCACCTGGAAACACAAACCTGGCCGAGTAGGAAGGATGTGTGCAATGCCACTGCCTGAATCCCAGGTGCCGTACAACACTACTGCGTAACTGAAATAGACAAGGGTGTATTGAATAAAAAGGCGTGTTCTTTGTCTGTGTAATTATCCTTCCCTGGGATAGCATGGTTACTATTGGAAGGAGTGGGACACAAATGCACAATCAGTTGTGAGACTGTGGTATTCACCCTTTACACTTTGGGATGCTGGAGCTCAGGCAGGTTGTCCCCAAAACAGATACACAGAGTCAGAACACTGGCATAAGCCCAGTCTCAGAGGAGCAATCCTAATTTCTGTTGCTAACAGAGTAGGATGTAAGGAAAATGCGTGGATGGGGTGAAACCACCTATTTGGGCACGCCTTCTTTTGCCCCTTCAAAGGTAACAGTGAAGTCTAACATCGCTTCAAGGGTCCAAAGGTTAAACTGAAGCCAGTCATTCCCTGCACACAGAAAGTCTGTTTTTTTGTTTTTGTTTCATTTAAAGAACTACTGATGTGCAGACTGCAGTTTTCTTTTTATTGGCTTTTGATTTATAATATACGTCATACAGCTTCAGAAATTTGACGTAGCAGTTTTGGCTATATCAGTACCCCAATAGTTTATTTCTTCCCAACTTTATTTGCCAGAACCCCTTCTATCCTCATATGTTACTTGATAACTTCTTCTGATGCTCCTGGCAGATGCCAAAATTCTAGGGTTACCTTTCCACTCTTGACATATCTTTGGGCACTGCACTTGTCAGCTCTACCACTGTGAGCTCTACAGATGTGAAATCAATAGTGAAAACAGCAGGTAAAACCCTGAGAATCACAGGAACCTTAAGAGTCAGTTAGGCTGCTATGGACAAAAGGAATTCTGCCTTGCCACCAGCCCCTGGCCATGGCCCAGGTCACTTAAGAGATTCCCTTCTTCAAATGATCAAAAATCAGAGCTCATCTGCAGATGTGACCCTATGAGCAGTTCTTATGTCAGGTTACATCAGATGCATCTCAAACTGATTGTTTTCAATATTTAGTCTACGTGTAAGGTCCTTATACGTAGGATAAGAGATACTTTTTTCTTAAGAAGTTACTTATAATTTTGTAATACTAAACATGACATGCCAAATGCTCTTAGTGGTCATTTCCCCCTAAGTTTTGAAGTTGGCTAAGTCTCTTAACAGTTACAGCGAGTATTTCCACAGGACCTAAAAATGGCACACTGAAGAGCTGCGCACCCCAGTTGTCATCATTTCTTCTCCCCAAAAGAAGGTGCCTGAACTGAAAGCCAGTGGTCAGACAGGGAGCCCACAGGAGCACAGCCAGCCATGGCGAGGGCTGTGTGGACCTGTGGGGCACAGGATTCCCCTGGAAGCCACCCGCGCAGGTTGCTCCTGTGGGGAATGCTCCTGTGTGCTGCCTGAGCCTCAGGTTCTTCAGGAGAATCTAGAAACCCGGTCTTTGCTCAGTTTCTAAATGCCGGCCACGGATTCGGAAAAAGCCACACGCGTGGGCAGGCCAGGCAAAATGTGTCTGGCCACTGCGTGCTGTCAGGAGGTCAACAATTCCCAACCCTCCTTCTCTACTGACTCCACTCCATATTCACGAATGACACCTCAGGGAGGACGAGCAGGGGCTGCCATGATCTTCTGGTACTTTAACATGTTAGAGTACCGAGAGCGCGCACAGTGGGCGTTCCTACTTCCTATCCTGTGCTAGGAGTAGGAGTAGAAATCAGATTCACATTACTCACTCTGCTGACTTCCTTAGGAGCCGATTCATCTGGGAACAGAGAAGGAAGGGGGAGAAACACAATTAGAAAGAAACGTAGAACAGCTTCTCAAACACAGGACATATTCATTCTCAACAAACTCAACGGTCTTTCACAATGTTCGTCTTAGGAACTCTTAAGGCTTTGGCTTTTAGAAACTGTACATGAAGGTTAAAGCTAAAAGAATGAGAAAAGTAGCATTGTTTCCAAACAGGAAATGCAATGGCAATGCTTTATTAGACCAGTTTTTTTGAGAGTCTAAAATGGACACACCTGCAAATACAGCTATGCTGTGGCATACTGAACTACACAGATCCAACAGAGTTAACTCTATATTTTTATTGTTGGCTGATTTTCTAACAGCTTCCTACTAAGAAAGACTTGAAAAGATTTATAATGATAATATAAACACATGATCCAAAAATGCAGCTGCTAAGAAATGATGACAAATGTTTATATTTATTTATATGAAAAGTTGTCATGATTTCTCAGCATGGGAGCTCCTAGAGAAATTCTAATTCCTTAGGCTCCATTCTTTCAGGGTGCTTGTTATACAGGTATAGGAGGAATCTATTTTGACTTTAAAAATTGTATTTAATCTATATATGAACATATGCATACATTTAAAATTTTTTTGAATATATGTACACACACAAACAGGTCTCTGTTTAAATTTTTCTGTGCATACCATGCCCTCTCATAAATCTGAAGTGAAAAATGTTAATATGTAATTTTATGTATCAGTGTAAATATGTATATTAGTAGTATCATTGAGTTATGGGATTATATAACGCTTTTTCCATTACACATTTTTGAATTCTTACAATCACAATAAGCCACAATAAATAGCAATTTCAGTTTGTAAGTCTTTTCCTTAAACACACTATTATTGTTGTTAGATGCCCTCGAGTCGGGTCAGACTCATAGAGACCCCATATAAAACACGAAACAATACCCAGCACTCCGCCATGACTGGCTCTATGTCACTTCTCCTCTGCTATTCACATGGTTTTCTATGGCTGATTGTTTCTGGAGTAGGCCACCAGGTCCTTCTCCCAAGCCTGTAGCACCCAGTATTCCCAGGCGGTCTCGCTTCCAAGATCTGATGGAATGGGACACCAGGGTAGTACGGCTGAAGGCAGATAGATGCCAAAAATACATCCCTGTGCTCGTGAAGGGGATAAATGGGCTTTCAGAGCATGGGGACAGGCAGGAGTTCCAAAGAACTGCGGCTCTTCCGGGAACCCGGCAGGATTATTACGAGTGCGTGCAGATCAGCCCTGCAATGACCACGCGGCTGGAGCAAGCGTGCACAACCTGCCGGTGCCCTCCCACTCTCTGGCTCCCCTTGCTGCACGGCTGCCCCAGGCAGGTCGTGAGTCACAGTCTGAGGGTGAGGTGACCAACTCACTAAGCGTGGGTTCAGTCAGGGCCCAGAGTAGGAATTCTGCACTCTGAGGTTCAACTAGGATACCATGGTATTCCCTGAACAGGGAAGAAATGGAAAACACATCGTTGCCACATTCCCAGCCAGCCAAAGTGCAAACAAAATAAGCAACAATGACTGCTGCAGACAACGGAAAGTCAATAGGAAAAACAGAACAAAGGAACTTGCATCTGAAAAGTCTTTGACATAAGAGTCGCAGACAAAACAATTTTCTAGAAATCAAAGTAAGGTAGGAAATTAAGAGTGATGATTATTTTGACTACTTAATATAAAATGGACAAGTGCATTGCGAAAGACATTCTCTTCCTCGGCCACAAGCTCTGCAGGAACCTGACACACCGGCTTTCATGGCACTGAGGCCCTGCTTGCCATCACTTTACCCATACAAAGGTGTCTCAAAATTTTCTAAAATCACTTCTCAGGAAGAGTTGAACCTTAATACTAAAAACTGCACATCCAGTTCTATGAAAAGCATGTTCATACTACATGAAAATAAAGAATGAAATGTTTGATTAGTAGAGAAGACATCCAGAACAAAGAGGTGATCATATAATGCCTCCCTGATACATTAAGAGTGAAAACCATATCTTCCACTCCAAATTCTAAATCATTATTTTTGTGGCATCTAACCACACAATTGGGAGAAGGACCTGGCAACCCCCTCCCAAAAATCAATCTGCCATTGAAAACCCTACGAACAGCAGAGAAGCACTGACAATAGTGTTTCCCCTGTGGTAGAGAGGGTCGCTATGAGTCGGATACCGACTTGACGGCACCTAACAACAACAACAACAACCACACAATCCCAGACACTGTGCTTTGAACAGTTTCTAATTTTTAGTTAACTGTTCACTTCCCTGAGGTGTAACCGAGGGTCATTCTCTCTAACTCTTCCATGGGTGGACTCTCTGCTTTTGGGCTCATTCCATGGAATAAGAAAAGCAGTCCAAGAAGTCACACTGACCGGGAGACACAGACGTTTGGGATCACTGCAAAACTCGTGTACCTCTGTCCTTCGAGACTACCTGGCTCACTGGGCCTCTGGGATTTTGTAGGCACTCTAACAGCACAAAATGGAGAACGCCTGCCTGTCTTTAGGGGCCGTAAGTATTTCCCTTGACAGTGTATGAACCAGCCATCCCTTCTGTGCATTTCCGTCTCTCAGGAGTTGCAGCCGCCCCAGCCAGCTCCCCCAGCCTTTCTGGCATATGAGCACCACAGTCTGGCTTCTGACAATGTTCATGCAATCCGAACAGCTCAATCCACAAACACACATTAAGCCTCTAACACAGCCATCTTCCTTTATCTGTGCGGCTATGATAGGTACCAAGACCCACAACGGATCCCTGAAACCAGACAGTACCAAATCCTTTCATTTAACGCCTTTCTCATCAGACCTGAACCCTTTCTGTGCATTGTAACCATGATTTTTGCAGTTTCAGGTGTGACGGAAAAATTGGCATGGGCTTTTTTTTCCATCTTCAGTTTCATGAATAGAAGATTCGTTCTTACCATAGATGTTAACAACCGCAGCATGAGATGTTCTCCTTTCCTTGTTAACGTGAGGACTTTGACTTAAAGGAAGTACTCTAAAGCCTCTCTGCGGCGTATCCAAATTGCCGGCATCATCGCCACCCTTGCACTTCAGGCTATTATAAGTAAACAAGGGTTCCTTGAACACAAGCATTGTGATTCCACAGTGGCCAATCTAATAACCCAGCAGGCTACTGAGTGACTAGAGGGTGGGCAGTGTACACAGCATGGGGATGAGTCACATCCTGGGGGAGATGCAAAGAGATGGCACGGGACATCATGCCACACAGAATGACACGCTTAAAACTTAGGAACTGCTCATTTCTGGAACCTTCCATTTAATAATTTTGATTGTGGGTAACTGAAGCCACAGAAGGTGAAACCACAGATAAGGAGGGGCTACTGTACATACCAGGCTGGGATTTAGCTCAGTTGGTAGAGCGCTGCACTGCAGTCTCTGAGGTCCCGAGTTCAATTCCCAGCACAGCAAAAATGGGAGAAGGACCTGGCAACCCACTCCCAAGGCAATCCCGAAATAGTCAGCCATTGAACACCCTATGAGGGTCGCTATGAGTCGGATACTGACTTGACGGCACCTAACAACAACAACTGTACATACCAGGAACTAAGCAAATGTCAGCCCAATGAGAGTAAAGAGAAGGACATATTTCATGGGTTGAAAGAAGCACAAACAAGCCTCTGGCCCTCATGGTGACAGCTGTCCTGCAACCCTGAGCCCATCAACCTGCTGTCAACAAGAACCCAGCAAGGAAGATAGACCATGAGGGAGGAGGGAGGGACACAGAGGAGGGTGGGGAGGGAAAGAGAGGAAACAGAGAATGTGAGTCTTTGGGGAACTGAATTAATCATCCAACCTTGAAACTACCCTTCCTAGGGACTTAATATTTGAGATAATTAGTTTCCCTATTGATTAAGCCAACCATACTAGGTAAAACTAGGTAAAACTAAAAACATACTCAAAAGCATTTTTAAAAAGGCAATGTAGCAAAATATAACTAGGGTATTACTTTTGCATCGTTAAATTCATTGTTATTCAAAATTAAAATCTTCAGAAAGCTCTCCCATTCCCTCCAACTAATAAACAAATCAACAAATTCCTTTACTTAAGATTCAAACTCCTGTAACTCGGTTCTTCCCTAATGATCCTATGGGAATCTACTACACACAGGATTCTCTTTCCACTCCAGCAAGCCTGGCCTCAATACAGCCCCGAATTTATTTTGCTCACTCTTAACTCAAAACCTTCCCACCTTCAAACCATATTTACTGGGACCATTCCTGGTGCTTTCAGTATGTTGGAGATTCAAAAAGGAAAAGAAATCTTGTTCTTAGGAATCTTTTTTCTTTGGCAAGGGGGTAAGTGGTGAAACAGGGTCTCACTATGCAGTCCAGGCTGGCCTGGAACTCACTACATAGTGCAGGCTGGCCTCAGGCTCACAGTCCCCTTGCCTCCGCCTCCCTCAGGGAGCACAGGGATGACACAAAACTCATTTACATTTCATGCATTGCTTAGTACGTGGCCTAAAGACAATCTGGTAAAGTGCATTTAATGTGCCTGCATTTTGACTGCGACCCATCACCTGGGAGGAGGTGTAGAACTTTCCATTTGTGGCATCACATGAGCACTCAATAAGGTCTAAATTTCCAAGGATTTCAGATTTGGGGTTTTCAGGATAGGGGTACTCAGTCTGTACTAAGAATGAGTTGTAAGGCTAAAAGAAAAATTTCTAAACTATCAAAAAAATTAAACTCCATTTCTCTCCATCATTCTAGCACAGAGAATGCATTCTCTTTCTATCCTCTCTATGGAAACTGGTAACACAAAATCATTACACAGGGATTCAAGAGCATGCAGCCAACACATGCCATGAAAAAATACTACCAGGGCATTTCAGGAAGTTAAAATAGCGCTGTGGATTTTCTGGACTCAGCTAAAGCTTATGGCATTTTTCAACTTTGAAAATTCATCATTTATGGTGATTTCTTGGTCCAAAGAGATACTGACCTCTATAGATAATATACCAAATTTATCTGAGTTCTAATTTTCCCCTATCTTTACCAATGCTTGTTATTTTCTAGATATTTTCTCTTTTACCTATCAATATCGCCATCCTAATGAGTATGAGGTGGCACCTCATTGTGCTACTGATTTGCATGTCCCTACTGATTACTAGGGCTGTGATTTAGCTCAGTTGGTAGAGCGCTGCGCTGCAGTCTCTGAGGTCCCGAGTTCAATTCCCAGCACCACAAAAATGGGAGAAGGGCCTGGCAATCCACTCCCATGGCAATCCTGAAACAGTCAGCCATTGAAAACCCTATGAGGGTCGCTATGAGTCGGATACCGACTCGACGGCACCTAACAACAACAACAACTGATTACTAAGTATTGGCTTTTTGTATACTTTTTTGGAGAAATGCATATTCAAGTTCTTCACCCATTTTCTAACTGGGTACTCTGTATTTTTGGGTTGTTAAATTATAGAAATCCTTTATACATTCTCCAAATGACCCCTTATCAGATATATGATTTGCTAATTTTGTCCCCTTCCATGGGCTGCATTTCAGTCTGTTGACTGTGTTCTTTGAAGTATAAATAGAATTTTCTAGGACATGTATGCTTGGTCAAAATGAAAGAGAGGAATGAAACAACATGCAGGTTAGTTGTTCCACTATAGGAGCATGAAACAAAATCTTGTGTTGGTAGTTATGGGTGGATTAAATGTGTGCACAGCTACGTGGGAAAGGTGACAGGAAAGCAGTCAGCTTTTAAAGAATCTCAGATAGCAAACTAAGGGCTATGAACTCCTTCCTAAAGTTCCAGGGTATTTGGTGTAAGATTCTTAATCATGAAACTCATACAGGACAACTTGGAAATTTATATTAACCTTACAAAGACCTTAAGATGAATAGAGAGGATATATTTTAAAGGAGCTCTTTAAAAGAAACCCCATTTACACCTTACCCAGGTCTGCAAATAAGGCAGGTCAGGGAATATCAAATGTTCATTTCACTACCCATAACTACCACCGTCTGCATATGATGTCCTGAAATGAACCATCTCAGGACCATGTGGGGAAAACGGGAGAGAATCACAGAGAACTGAATCTCTCATCCCCTAGTGTCAGAACCCCTTGCTATCCAACATAATCCTCCATTTATTAAAGGCACATCAGTTGTAACAAAGCAATGATAAATAACATGCAACTCAGGCAGCCTTCTGATAATTGTTTCATAACAATGCATTTCTAATCATGGGATATCAGGAACAGTTGTTGAGCAAACATATTGGCTATGAGCATGTTCAGGCAGTTCTTCATCCAACAGACTAAAGCTGTTTGCACAATTCTAAAGGCTTAGTCAGGAAATCACTATAGGACCTGCTGCAGAATATGCACTCCGGGCCTGACACGTGACTTAGACATGCACCCAGTAAAGAGTGTGGGTGGCACTAGCAGAGGGGAATTTTCCTCTCTGCAAGTCAGTGGATACGAGGCCAGGCATGGCAAGAAGGGAGTGGGACTATCATCATAGTCCCTTTCCTCTGTAGATGGCCTAAGAAAACTTGGCATCACTAATTAAACAGAGCACTTGCTCTTACTGAACATGGGTACAGCCTCAGGGTCCTCAATAATACTCTATTCTAGATACTGCCAATCAATAAGTCGTTGTCCGCAAGCTATTACCTATTTGCCAACATGAACCTAGATACCATTTCCTAAATGCCAAGAGAGGAGATTCAGGAACTCACGAGTCTACTGTTAGAATAACTGCGACAGGACATCAGTAACTCAGCAGATGTCTCCGTATTCCTGCACAAAGCCTCTGACCCTGACGCTGGAACAAGAAGCTTACTTTAAAACGGCAGAAGGGCAAAAGCCAGCACTGTCAGGGCTGGCATCACCCTAACACCACACTGCCCACTCTGCACGGGGGATGCTGCCTTGGAAAGCATGTGATGGTGAAGCGCAACCCCAGGGACTCCCGGCTGGTACTCAGCAGCACTTGGGGTCAGTTTCCCTATCTGTAAACTGGGGAGGCTGATGACAATACCCTTCTCATAATATTGTTTTCAGGACTGGCTGAGTTACTATGTGGAAAACATACAAGGGAGTAGTTGATATATAAATACTACCCAAGCATATGCTATTACTACTGGAAAATTTAATCTTTTATGTAAATTTTGTACTTTTTATACAAATTTATAATACAGTACTGAGATCTCTGCTATTTGAGTAAATTAATATAGTTTTCACTTATAGTACTATCTCTTGCATATGTTCTTTCCAGTTAAACTCGTTTTTGTTTTTGTTTTTTCTTAACATTATAAAAGCACAGAAATTTTTTTTTAAAAATTGTCTTCCAAAAAGGTATGGGGATCTTCTACAACCTCATGAGTTTCATTCCATTCTCTCATTCATTCTTCCTGCAAATGTTTATTCTTGTTGTTAGGTGCCATGCAGTCGGTGTCCGACTCATGGCAACCCTAGGTACAACAGGTGAAACACTATTGTCCTGTTTCCCTGCTTTTAATGGGGTTTTCAATGGCAGACTGATTTTTGGGAGTGGGTTGCCGGGTCCTTTTCCCAAGCCTACAGCACCTGGTGTTCCCAGGCGGTCTCCCAGCCAAGGACTAACCAGGCTCGACCCTGCCTAGCTTCTGAGATCTGAAGGTCAGATGTCATAGTGGTATGGCTACAGGCAAATGTTTATTATATAGGCCCTAATTTCATCTCATAAAAGTCTGATTTATACTAGTCATCCTCAGTTTTACAGAAACTCTGATGCCCACGTGATAGTAATCTCGGCAATGAATTTTCAGTTCTCAAAAAAAAAAATTGAAATATTATATTTTAAAATGTGTATGGAAAGTATGTCTTTTTGGAAAAAAAAAAAAAAACCTGAGTCTAATATCACTTTTTTGTAGAATATCACAAAGAATTGAAGTTACATATGTAAAACATGCTGGTAGTAGCTTAACATGTTTTAGACATTTCCTTTCCTTGTATTAGAATTTCATATAAAGCAGATAGTTTATGGAAAAAACTCTGATAGGACTTACTCCAGAATGTTGTTTTCTCAGCTCCATGCTACAAGGATGAACACGGAGTTGAACAGGCATTATGGCACGAGGACAATTATAAGCCAAATAGAAATAGGAGCGGCACCACTGACTTACCCACAAGAATATTTGAAAGCCATGAGACACTAAAACATGTGGTTCTTCATAGATGCTTCAGAAAATGTCTGTAGGTGAAACATCACAGCAATTTCAACCTAAGTTGTTTTGACTGTGATTTATGTAAAGGGTCCTTATCTTTTGACACCATTAGCCTGAAATCAATATGGAAAGCATCCTGAGAAATGGTATTTCTTGTGTTGAGTATTAGTTCTTCGTGTTTATAATGACTCCAGGATCAATCACGCCGTCGATACTTTTATCACTGTGTGTTGGACTGCTATGGCAGCCTGAGAACCGCCAACTGTTCTGCACGTTTGTGTTTTGCGCTCTGGAGTGCCTCCTGATGATGGTGTTTCCTGATTTACACAGACCGTGGAGAAATCAATGTTTTTTCCTCTTCCTGAATCTGAGCCACTCACCGTTCCCTTTTTACTGAATATGTTCCATGTTTTGTCTTTAGGTTTTTAAGTGTGCTAAAACCAAAAGGAACATTCATTTACTGTATTTGGAAACTAAAGTCACACAGGTCTTATAGAAAGCTTCTGGTGAAGCTTTTATGCCTTGATGCTTCACAGTAACAACATATATACACGAAAGGTTTTGCTCTGACTTCAAAAGGTCGAGCCATTGCCCTGGGATACACGGACATCATCGGATTATACGAATGAAACAAACCACCCAACAGGGGTGCTGTTCAGTTCTGGGGAGGTAGCAATTGACCGGAAGACAGAAACTGCCTCAGTTTGTTCATACCAAACAACTTACTACAGGTTGTGAATAATCACTGCAAAATTGTACTGCCAACTCTTTAAACATTTGAAAGACCTCACACTGCTCTTGGGAATCCAAGATCCTTAAACACATCCTAAAAGACTCCAGCCTCTTCATCCACGATGCTTCAACAAAGCCCCGCCTGCACAGAGACTTCTCCTTACTCCCTCGTCCCTCCTCCCATGGCGCCAGCTCACAGTCCTTGTGAGGCTTTGGGTGTATCCTAACCTTCTAGAGGAACTTTCTTCTCTAGTTGCTGTCAGATCTTGCTGGATGCACTCACTGCACATTGCCCTTTCCTTTTAGCCCTTGTTACACCTGATCTCAGTAACTGTAATCTACTCGTCACCCGATGGAATGACTATTATGACATGACAAAAAAAAAAAAAAAAAGAAAGAAAAAAGAAAAGAAAAGAAAAGGGAAAAGTAACAAAACCTGGCGAGTATGCAGAGAAAGGGACACTCATCACTGAGGGTGGCAACGTAAACTAGCACAGCCATAATGTGGAGATTCCCCAAAAAAGCCAAAAATAGAACTACTATGAGCCAGCGCTCTCACTACTGGGTACATACCCAAAAGAAATCGAATTGGCATGTGGAAGAGACGCCTGGACTCCCATGTTTATCACAGCATGATTCACAAACAGCAAAGATATAGAAGCAAAATAAATGTCCATCAGTGGACAACTGGATAAACAAAGTATGGAATATATACACAATAGGGTAGTATTTGGCTGTAAAAAGAAAAATGAAAATTCCTGAGCATGGTGATGCATGTCAGTAATTGCAGCACTTGGAAGGCAAAGACAGGAAGACCAGGAGCTTCAGGGCAGTCTGGGCTACACAGCAAGACCCTGTCTCAAAAAATAAATAGATAAATAAAATCACGAAGTCTGTCATTTTCAACTATGAATGGATGTCCCCCACGTGTCTGTCAGTTTGCTGTACTATGAGGGCTTTCGTGTTGCTGTGATGCTGAAAGCTCTACCATGGGTATTACAGATACCAGCAGGGTCACCCATGGTGGACAGGCTTCAGCTGAGCTTCAAGACTAAGACAGACTAGGGAGAAAGGCAAATGGGAATACCAGAGCACTTAACTGTACTCATGAGGAACCTGTACATAGACCAGGAGGCAGTCGTTCAAACAAAACAAGGAAACGCTGCCTGGTTTGAAGTTGAGAAAGGTGTGTGTCAGGGCTGTATCCTTTCCCTATAGCTCTTTAATCTATGCTGAGAAAATAATCTGAGAAGCTGGACTTTATAAAGAAGAATGCAGCCTCATGACTGGAGGAAAACTCATTAACAACCTGTGTTGTGTTATACAGATGACACAACTCTGCTTGCTGAAAGTGAAGATTTGAAGCATCATCAGTAAGATGATCAAAACACACACCCTAAGCTGTTGCAAATGACCTCTTTAAAGTGTTGAAAAGTAAAGATGTCACACTGAAGGCAAAGGTGTGCCTAACTCATGCCATGGTATTTTTAGCTGCATCATACGGTTATGAAAGCTGAATATTGAACAAAGGAGACTAGAAAAGAATTGGTGTTTCTGAATTTTGGTGCTACAGATGAATACTGAATATACAAGGGACTGCCAAAAGAACCAACAGATCTGTCCCAGAAGAAGTGCAACCAGGGTACTCCTTGGAAGCAAGGATGGCTAGACTGCATCTTATGGATTTGGGGCTTGTTGTCTGGAGGGACCAATTCCTGGAGAAGGGTACCATGTTTGGGAGTCTGGCGGGTCAATGAAAAAAAGGAAGACCCTCAATTAGATGGATTGACACAGTGTCTACAACAATGAGCTTAAACATAAAAAAGATCATGTGCCTGGCACAGGATCAAGGAGTGTTTTGTTCTGTTGTACATAGGGTCACTCTGAGTCGGACCCAACTGGATGTCACCTAATAACAACAACAAAGTATATAGTAGATATCTGGTAAATTTGAGTAAGATGAATTAATTTGTAAACCTAAAATGAGGACTCAGTACCAAAACTGAGCCGTGGGCTTTTCTAGACCATAGTTTAGCCACCAGCTTTCCATATGACAATTAAATTGACCAACACAACACATCATTAGGAGAAAAAAACAGAAATAGCCAATAACTGAAGATGAGTAAATACAGGCTAAATGCTATCATTTGTACAAAGAAAGAAGCTGGGGTACAGCCCTCCATAACAAGAAATATTTCAGATAACTCTTTGCTTTTTCTACTTCCCTTATTAAAATAGTAACCTATACAAGAAGAATATAAACACACCCGTAAATCCTAAAAACCGAAAATAATCACAATAAATACAGTTTATTAGCTTCGTCTATGCCTTTGTGTGTCATTGTCTTGCAAAAAGGGTTTATATATCCTGTTCTGAAACTCACCGTAATAAACACCTATTTTGAATAATTGCATATAGCTTCCACTTTTCCAGTTATAATCAAAGCAGGATGGGAATAATAGGCAAATATACAATGGGAGCACAAAGACATAAATTTTAGCATCACTTTCTCTCAGTCTTCGAATAAGAAAAAATATTTTCAAAATGTAGAATCTGTAGCAAAACTACCTCAGTGCATAGCACACCAAAATTGGCAGTGCAAAAATGAGCAAACACACAGAGGTGTCCAGGTCCCCTAGTAGCAGCTTCCGGTTCTGAGTACCTGGGGTTCTGAGCTCCTGAGTGACGTTTACATAGCTGGTCTGGGGCTCACCGTTGGAGAAGCAGGACCCTAGGCCAAGCCTTCTGAAAACCCATTTCCCAATTTCCCCAGCTGTGAACGGCCTCACTTCTCACAAGTCTTGTCATCACCACACCGACTGGCGCTGGATGATATAGCCTGGGCTACTGTTTTTGTTGTTGTTGTCATTTTGTGGCTCTGTGGGGTTGAACCCTGCGCCTCATACATGCTAGGCAAGTGCTCCACCACTGAGCCACACCTCCGGCCCCTTTTTCATTTTTTTACCTTGCAAGGGGGTCTCCCTAAGTTGTGCGGGCTGCCTCTGGCCTCAACCATGCAATCCTCCCACCTTCCCCTCTAGGGTCAGGGGGGCCACAGGCATGCACCATGGCAGCCAGCCAGAGGCTGTTTGCTAGCTCCCTTCCAGCATAAGATCAGAAGTCCCTCAAGGGCAGCAGCACAAGAAATATTTCTCCTGTGACATACGAAGAGCCCAGGATGCAGCAGGCAGGTAACAGGGCTAACACCTATGTCTAGTCTGACAGGTTAAAAGCAAACAACGTAGATTTTTAAATCTCTACTTTTTTTTTCAAAATTTCTATTTGCTAGATATTATGCTAAGTTTTCTTTCTTTCTTTCTTTTTTTCAAAAAGCACACAGAATCAAACACTGAAATAATCTCATTCTTTACTTATGGGCTTGTTATCTGACTTGTCCTTTAAGAAAGTAAGTTTCTCCAGGGGAGTGAGTTTATATTTTATTCACCCTTCTCCAATTATACACACAGAGTAAATACGCGATAAATACATGTTAATTAGCATACCAAATGACTAGTCAGAAAAACAAGCAATTCTTAGTCACCTTTCAAGTATGACTAGCCTCTCAAATGGATGTTTCTAGAAATGATTATTCAACCCTAGGTCAAATCACTTAAATCACTATAAAATCTTCAGGAAGCTTTTACAAGATAGATTAGAAAGAAATCAGAAATGTTTGTGCCATTTATATTTCACAGGCTTTTATTTTTTAAAATCTGTGTTATGTAAAATTAAATTTTAAATGCTAAAAATAAACATATCACGCAGAATTTCCTTTAGTAAACATCTTTTTCTATAGGACAGGTAAGTAACAGATGCCCATTTTTATCTAAAAAATATGAATGAAAGCACAGAATAAGGAAAATCTGATACCTTAGAAAATCTTCATTAGTTAGGCTCTCTCATAAGCAAGATTTGTATTTAATACATATAATGGCTTTGAAGGCATAGGTAATAGCTACCACAAACAGGAACTTCAGACATAAAAACCGCTTCTGAAACCAATCTACTCTGTAACAAAGGAATATGCCAGTATTTACTTGAATTGGTTTCATAATCTCTAACAACATTTGTAATTATCTGACTTAATCTTTAACATTATCAAAATCTCAACTGATGTGGCTGGGTTGCTCTGGAGTCTGAGTCACAAGGCACAAGCCAATTCACTAACATGGCCAAGTGCTCACAAAAAAATATTAAAATCACAGCTTCAGGGTAATATAAACACAATTAGCAGAACTAATGGTATATACTCGATGGCACATTCAAGTTTATTTACAATTTATATCAAGCCATTTGACACATTTTCTGGCTTCCTTTGTCAACTAAAAAATAAACAAAAAAAATAATCTAAGTTTGACATGTGAGACAAAGTAATTACAAGGAAAAGAGTGTGTCCAAAACTAAGTTCCATGAAAACCATTGCAAGAATGCATTGTTATCTTAATCATGATATGTATTAATAGTTAACATAGCATTTATTAGTGTTGTCCATACTAAAACCTTCCCAAATGCAGGTTTTGGCAAAGTAAAGTATGCCTCATTAATTCAATATGCCACCACATTACATATACTAGCCTAGCAGCCATCTGTTACATATTAAGAACAGAACAAATACAGTTTAATCTGAATTGTAGGCTATCAAATAGTAGGTTTCGGGGGCATAATTTAAATCCTCCTCACTCTGAGTAGGAAATTCTAACAGTTTTATTTGAATGAAAATTAACTCTTACAGCTAGAATCACAGAAAGAATAAAAATACATACTAATTATACTTTTTGAGTAAAAAAGAAGACTCTTCATGCATTTGCTGGGAATATATAATGTAGCTGATAGCACCAATATTTTAATTAGGAGTTACCTGAAGTTTATAGCTACAATGGTAGTAATATAGTCTGCTACTGAATATTTTAGATCTAGAAATATAATAATAAAAATTACTGGCCACAAAAGATAGTACTCTATAATTTATAAATGATTTGGGTTTAATCGTACAATCTCTAGAATACCATATAAGTTCCATTTGTTGTTGTTGTTGTTAGGTGCTGTCGAGTTGGTATCCGACTCATAGCGACCCTCATAGGGTTTTCAATGGCTGACTATTTCGGGATTGCCTTGGGAGTGGATTGCCAGGTCCTTCTCCCAGAAGTTCCATTTAGGAAACTGATATTACATTTTGGGGTTTTTTAAATTAACAATTGCTCTACATATTACTCTAATGCCAAAGATACCAAAGTTGGGTGTGGTGGCTCATGCCTGTAATCCCAGCACGAGGGTGGTGGCTGAGGCAGGAGGATTAAGGAGTTTGAGGCCAGCCTGGGCTACACAGAAGACCTTGTCTCAAAACTGAATAAATAAACCAGGTGTGGCCCTGCTGACTTCCACTTCTTCACGTACCCTTTCCAATACCACCAACACTGCCAATTAGACCTCAAAAGGAGGTAAGATACTGCTGGTAGTCAAGGCTGTGGTTCTTTCTGCTCATAACCGCAATACAGGAACGGCACTGGTCTGCAAAATCATTTTCCATCATGTAAGAAAAGCAAAGGATTGGATCTTTATTACACCTTAATGTGCACGTGGGCTGGGATTTAGCTCAGTTGGTAGAGCACTGCTCTGCAGTCTCTGAAGTCCTGAGTTTGATTCCCAGCATCACAAAATGGGAGAAAGACGTGGCAACCCACTCCCAAGGCAATCCCGAAAAAAATCAGCCATTGAAAACCCTATGAGGGTCGCTATGAGTCGGACTCGACTGGACGGCACCTAACAACAACAATGTGCACTTAATAATTTTATTTTTATACCATGTATAAATACAGGTTTATAGGCATTAAATGATTATTTAGCTGAGCTTTAAAGGGCACCAGTTGGGCCTAGCGAATTTATTTTGGATAAAAATTAACATAAAAATGCTGTTTAGTGAAATTAAATATGAAACACAATTCTTTCTTTCCAAAGCTTTTTCCAAATGAGTGTAGCGCTATTTGAGGGAGCCTATTTAAAATTCTCCTTAGAAGTTATATTCTGTTCTGAGGATGTACAAAATCCTTAATCAATTTCTGAGGAAACTTCGATATTTTCCATGTATGAGTACAACAGGTTATAAAAGAAATAAATGCAATCTCTAATTTCCAAACATCACTTATAAGCTGTTCGTCAGCAATGTAGGTTCAAGGGGAATTTCAAAAAGCAGTTTGCCTCTCAGTTGGAAATAAAACAGCATGCATTTGAAATGAAAATGGCACGAAAGTAATAAACTGAAGACAGCAGCAGTAAAGATGCCTGAAATTCACATCCTGAGGACACCTGGCAGCAATCTCCCTTTCCCAAAACCCCTTCTCCCTATCAAAGCGAAATAAACAGGGATCCACTTTGCGAGCACTGGACTACTGAGCTGCACCCCAGCCTTTTTTTTTTTTTTTAACTTTTTTGAGACAGGGTCTCGCTAAATTACACAGACTGCCTTTGGTCTCGAATTTGTAATCCTCCTGCCTCTGCATTCCAAGCCACTGGGATTAAAGGCATGTGCCACCATGCCTGGCTTAACAATATTTTTCTAATTATCTTTAATAACTGGTCTGGTCTGAATATGGGCAGTGTCCTCTGAGGCCATGGGGTGAATAAAGGCTTGGTCCCCAAGGGCAGTGCTGCTGGGAGGTGCTAAGGATCTTTCAGATGTGAGGCCTAGGGAGAGGTTCTTTGGCCAATGGGTGGATGGGTCAGAGGGCGTTGTGGGACCCCAGGGTCCCCTCAGTCTCTCTCTGCTTCCTGGCTCGCAATGTGACCACTTTCGTGCTCCCACCATTGACTCCTGGTGCCCTGACTACGGACTCAAAGCTATGGGGCCACCAAGTCTCAGGACAGAACCACCAAATGTGTGAGCCCAGCAAACCTTTTCTCTTTGTAAGTTGATTACCTCAGGTAGTTCATGGCAGTAACTCCAAAATGACTCATACAATAAACATGAAATAAAATCCAGAATGACTTTGACATTTTTGTGGAGTAGAAAGCTCAAGAATTATTGGCCAAGTTTCTTTCTAAGTGAAAAGTCTTTCTTTTGTATTGGTTTCTCTTCTTTATAACAGGAATTTACCTTTTTAAGCAGAATAAAACTGAGAGAAATAAAATGCTAAAGGCCTGTATTGTGTCTTCTAGAATGTAGTAAATGCTTGTCTGTTCACCATGATGAGCAGGCAGAGGTTAGTTTAAAATCAATCCACGTTCCATCTGAATGAGGTCTTACCTTCTACTTTGTTGTTTTTCCTCCTCAGCCATTTTTCTACAGTCTCAGCACTAACACTTTCCGATACAAACTCATCTAATACCTGGGGGTGAAGAGAAAGATATGCCTTCACTTTTTCATCTGTCAAACCTGTAAAAGAATTGAAAAGAATAAAATTCACCTATACAGCATCTTCAATCCATGAAAAACACAGTGTAATGACAAACTGTACTAAGGCCCAGCAACCACTGCTCTGCAAGTTAGGGAGCTGGAGAGAACTGGGATGGGGAAGTTTTTTTTTAATTGCAAGTTTCTGTTGGATTAAAACAGTTTTAAAAGCACACGGGGGATGCATGCACAACATTACAGATACAATCCCGGTCACTCAGCTACACACATAAAATACTTAAAATAACATTTTTATGTTATATATATCTTACCACAACGCAAAGGGAGTCTGAAGTTAGAATTTCAGCAACTTCAAAGATAAATACATTATGCTACATAACTGTTTTCTCACAATAAATTTCAGTGCTATATATGAATGAATGTTGTGCTTTATTGTTGTACGTGGTGGTTGTTATCAGGTGCCACTGGGTTGGGTCCAACTCATAATGACCCTCTGTAGAACAGAACAAAACAGTCCCTGACACTGTGCCATGTATATGATCGTTTTTACGTTTAAGGCCATTGTTGTCGGTACTTTGTCCATCTAGTTGAGGGTCTTCCATTTTTCGTTGACCTGTCACTCTCCCAAGCATGATATCCTTCTCCAGGGCTGGGTCCTTCCTGACAACATGTCCAAAATACGTAAGACATGGTCTACCCATCCTGCTTCCAAGGAGCCCTCTGGTTGCCCTTCTTCTGGGACCGACCTGTTGGTTCTTTTGACAGTCCACTCAGTATTCATCTCCAGCACCATAATTCAAAAGCATCAATTCTCCTGTTTCCCTTATTCAATGTTCAGCTTTCATAAGCACATGATGCAACTGAAAATACTATGGCATGAGTCAGGCACACTTTCACCTTCAATGTGACATCTTTACTTTTCAGCACTTTAATGAGATCTTTTGCAAAAGCTTTTCCCAATGCAGTGCATCTTTTGATTTCTTTACCACTGCTTCCATGGGTGTTGATTGTAGGACCAAGTATGACAAAATCTTGGATAACCTCAAACTTTTCTCCATTTATCATGAAGCTGCATACTGACCTAGTTGTAAGGATTTTTGTTTTGTTGATGTTGAAGTGTAATCCATACTGAAGGCTGTGTTCTTTGATCTTCATCATTTAGCAAGCAAAGTTATGTCGCCAATATAGTGCAGGTTGTTAATGAGTATTCCTCCAATCTTGATGTCATATCCTTCTTCCTAAAGTCCAACTTCTTGTAATATTTTCTCAGCAAAGATATTAAAAGAGGTACAGCCTTGTTGTACACCTTATCGGACTTTAAACCAATCAGTGTTTCCTTGTTCTATCCAGACAACTGCCTCCTGGTCCATGTTCAGATTCCTCCTGAGTATAATTAAGTCCTCTGGTATTCGCATTCTTCACAGTGTTACCCATAATCTGTTGTGACCATACAAATGCCTTTGCGTAGCCAATAAAACATAGGCAGACATCTTTTTGGTATTCTTTATTTTAGGCCAATATCCATCTGATGTGAGCAGTGATGTCCCTAGTTCCATGCCCTCTTCTGAGGCCAGCTTGATTTTCTGACAGTTCCATGTCAATTCCCAGCATAGCAGACCATATGATTATCTGATTCAAAATGGCCTGTACCAGTCCATTTTAGCTCATTGATGCCTGTAATATCGATGTTTATTTGCTCCATTTCAGTTTTGATCATTTCTAATTTTCCTAGATTCATACTACATACATGTTATGATGATGATGATGATGATGATGATGATGATGATGATTATTATTATTATTATGGATGTTTACAGCTGTATATTCTCATTTTGAGTTGTGCTACATCAGCAAATGGAGGTCCTGGGGCTGTACTCCATTCCCATCAGTAAGGTAGACTCAACTTTGAGAAGGCAACTCTTCCCCAGTTGTCCTCTGAGTGCCTTCCGACCTGGGGGGCTCATTTTCCCGTACTGTATCTGACAATGTTTCTTTGCTATTCATAGGGTTTTCAATGGCTGTTTTGAAAGTAGGCTGCCAGGTCCTTCTCCCTAGTCTGTCTTAGTCTAGAAGCTCAGCTGAAACCTGTGCACCATGGATGACCCTACTGGTATCTGTAACACTGGTGGCATAGCTTTCAGCAACAGAGTAACTCGCAAGCCCCCACAGTATGACAGACAAACTGACAGGCAAGTAGGGTTGTTGTAGATAAACCCTAACAAAGTTCTTTTTACTGTACATTAAATCCTCAAAGCAAATGAAACTCTAGCAACAGAAGCAAACAGGAAAACCTAGCACTAGACAACGATGGGTGCTAATAAATGTCTAAAGAATAAATCAGTAGGGCCGGACGTGGTGGCGCACACCTGTAATCCCAGCGGCTCGGGAGGCAGAGGCGGGAGGATCGCAAGTTCGAGACCAGAGGCAGTCTGCATAATTTAGTGAGACCCTGTCTCAAAACAGTAAAAAAAAAAAATGGGCTGAGGTGCAGCTCAGTGGTCCAGCACTTGCAGAGCATGCAGGCGTGAGGCCCTGGGTTCAACCCCCAGTACCGCAAAAAAAAAAAAAAAAGAATAAATCAGTAAGTTCTTATCTTGTATTGCTTTATAATACAAATTCCTTCTTTTTCTCAGGAGCACTAAACTCAATGGTATAACGAATTTTCAGTTCAGAATAATGTTGCCATTTATTCATTGATATTTTATGTATAGTCAGTTTTGCTAAAATAATTTTCACAGTCTAATGATAACCACTGAATATATGTAAAGTTTATTTTCAAAGTAATTCTATATGTTTTCATATCAAACATGCCAAATTACATGTTTTCAAATTCAACAATCCCAAACACAAATAAGATATGAATAATTATTCTCAGCAACGATAATTATTTTTACCACTGTATATTCTCTGTGGGCTGGGATTTGGCTCAGTGGGTAGAGCGCTGCGCTGCAGTCTCTGAGGACCCGAGTTCAATTCCCAGCACCGCAAAAACGGGAGAAGGACCTGGCAATCCACTCCCAAGGCAATCCCGAAATAGTCAGCCATTGAAAACCCTATGAGGGTCGCGATGAGTCGGATACCGACTCGACAGCACCTAACAACAACAACAATATTCTCTGTGAATTATTAATTACCATCCTCAGGGATGGTTCAGTGAAAAAGGCAAGGGAAAATTGTCCTTTGAGACAGAAAAGGAGGAAAGGGAGCGCAGCATAACTTCACAGCTCCAGAGACAAGACTGTTTGTTTTCCTATGCAAAGCACAGAACTCCTGTGTTAATTAATTCTGCTGGGAACTGAAGTCATAACTGTTAGGATTCCACAAGAGAATGGTACAACTGGGTAGGCAAATTATTTCTTTCGATGGAATCAGTACTTAAATAATCAATTTCAAAACACACACACATACAGTTATTAGAGAAAAGAAAAACGAGACACATCTTTATTCAACTCAGGACAAGAGAGCCCTGGTGGTGTAAAACTCAGTTTGAGAAATTCCGCAAGATCCTACAGACAAGAGACTCACTGAAGTATGAGCGTGCTCCTCTGACAGAGCAAGCTGTAATCCCTGCACACACAAAGCGCGGAATGTGAAGGACACCAACACCAGCCCTGACCTCCTGAAAGACAGAAAGTGTAACTTCTGTGCTCTGTTTGATAATGTCCTCCGCAGACAGATTCCACACAGGTCCTTGGAACTTCCCTCTCGCTTCCCGGTCACATCCCCCCACAGTGCTCATCCTAACTTGCTAATCGTTCCTCACTCCTGCTTTCTCTTCAACAATCCATGATGATGTCGACAAACTGTGATTCGGGAATCTTAACACGTTTTCAGCCTGCAGTCCCTGGCTTCTCTTCCACCACCTGAAGACCCAACATCTTAGTCAAAACTGAGTGAGTCATCTTTCTGCTTCTCTCCAAAGAGAGTTTAACTCTTGATTTTCCTTTTTTGGTGACTATTACTCTTCCAATTTCCCAGAACCCAGATGGAAATATGGTGACACAGAAGGTCAGCCCTGACTCCTGCCTCCCTGTGATGTCATTTCGTCTCAGTGTGTTGTCACACAAGTCCTGTTTGCCACATCACACATCGGATAAAGGGCTTCCATCCAATCTATAAACAGAACTCTTAAAACTCAACACTAAAAATATAAATAGCACAATTTATAACTGACCAAAGATTTGAATAGATGCCTCATTGAAGAATATACAGATGTGAATGGGAGTCAAGATGGCGGACAGACAACACACACCTTCTGTCCCGGAGCAATAAGAAGCCTCGATTAGGGGTTTAAAACACAAATTGAATAAATAGAAACAGATAATTTAGTTTGAGAGATGAAGAAAGAAACTAGGCGTACACTGAAATTAGGGATTGGGCTTCAGAGGAGCTACACAGTGGCCAGCAGCGGGACCGCCGCCATTTAGCCATAACACAGGGAGCGGACAGAACCCCAGAGACCTGGAGGAGATTTCGCGCACACGCACCCACAGCCCCGGACCCAACACGGAGTGCAACCTTGCCAGCACCCTCTCACCATGCCTGCGGGACACAGTCTGCACTTCCTAGGTGAGTCACCGTGAGGGAGCGCACAAACGCCCTCCATAGCGGCCGCGGAGCGAACGGGGGAAGCCGTTGCCAGCGATCCGCGTCTGGAGCCGAGGCGCGGCTCCCCTCCCTCCTGCTGCGGCGGGTCAGGCCTACGACCGCAAACTCCACAGAAATTTGGGCACACATATATCCGGATCCCAGACACATCAGAGGTGAGCCCAAATCACCCCACTGAGCTGCGGAGAGATTTGGAACTTGTGGAGCCGGCCAGGTTGCACGCGGGGGAAGCCGCTTGCCCTGGCGCGCGGCTGGGGAGCTCTTTCTCCGCGGCGCACCCCGCCCCTGGCTCCCCTCCCTTCTGCTGCGGCGGGTCAGGCCTACGAGCGCGAACTCCACAGAAA
>VMDO01002095.1:0-39715 GCA_007922755.1 Pedetes capensis
GTTAATTGTCTCTGCTGGGGAAAGACTAGAGTCTCAGAAGGAAGATGGCACCTAACAACAACACATGTCATGAATTAAGTTCATACTTTCTGAGATTGCAGATTTTTCTGTACCCAAAAATCAGGTAAATGGAAAAACCCTAGAGGAAATAAAAACAGAAACTGGATATACTTCTGTTATTCTTGTAAAAGGATGCACTCTGCAAGGTTTGTACTTACTCATCTCCTACTGAAGAATGTAAATCTCCTAAGTGCTGCAATGAGAATCATATTCAAAGAATTCCAGGTGTGTCCTGTCTTTAAGACCTACCATAAATTTTACATTATCCATTGTCTTCAATATCAGAAGTTGTATTTTCATCTAGAAGATCATCAGCTGGATGATACTTACCACTCAAAAGTCAATCATCCTTTAGGTATTGCTCACTTTAGAACAATATGTTTCTTATAAGAATCTTTCCATGCTGGCCAAAAAGAAAGAAAACTAAAATCTGAAGAAAATGCTGCAGCAACAATATATTTGAAAGTGTACCAAATTTGACAAGCCTTAAACTTGTGTGAAATGATTCTGGTAATGGCCAAGACAAAACTAACTATAATCTACAGCTTGCAATGATAGTAATTAAAATTCTGAACAGAATACAAAAAAATAAAAATAAGCAATAGATCAAGGAGGGAAGTCAATATTTGAAGAAGATCTAGCATGGTCATGAGTTAATAGATTTTCCCCTGTCATCTCCCAGTTTTACCTAGGAGTAAGCTTTGCCCCAGAACAGTGCAAGGTACATGAATAGCAAAATGTCCCAAAGTAAGAGGACTGAGAAAGTTGTAGGGAAAAATTGAGAGGAAATTGGCAAAAACTCCCAAACTGGGAAAATGGCGATTGAATATTTGGTTTGTAAGTTAGAAATCTAGGGAAAATGAAAGTAACTTGGTTGCACATTTGTATAAAACCTTTCCTGATTGGACAATTGGACTGAAAGCTGATTGGCTCAGGCCATTCCATGGGCAAGCTACATAAAGAGCTGCCCTGTGGCAGCTTGACCTTTTGGGCAGCCCTTTTTTCGCCTTCTTGCTCGTTGCTGCCTGGACCACAGATGAGGAAACACCTCTCCCACTGCTCTCCCCCGGTCCTTTGGTGAAGAAAGAATGCTCTCCCATTGCAATCCTCAACAAGGAAAAGAACCTGCTCTCCCTCTGACCACCGACACAGCAACAGCTATCTCCTCCTGACCACCTAGACGACCAACACAGGTGTTTGCCCCTGGAAGGCAAAAGTGCCTAAGGCTTTTCCTTTCTCCCATCTCCTCCTGGGTTCCGAGGGCCACAGGAATCTGCGCCTCTCACCCAAGAGTCCCAAGTGAACTGTGTTTAGTATCTGTGTGCGCGTTGGTGCTGCCCGTCTGAACCTCCAGGCCGGACCGGGAGGCGCGCGCCCCACAAAAGGAAACTCTTACGCTAGAGTATGTAAGAGAAAGCTGGTAACTGTTTCTTTCTCTTGTTTGTCTCATTTGTTTTGTTTCATTGTTGTTTATTGTCTCCTTTCCTTAACATCTTCTGAGTTCAGCCTGAGTTGACTTGTTACAGCAGCAGAGACACCTAAAACTTTAAAAGAACTGAACCACTGCTATATTGCTGGTGGCAATACAAAGTGGTACAACCATTCGGGAAAGCCATACAACATTTTCTCACAAAACTGAACAGGCACTTACCCAAGCCAGCATTGCCAGTCTGGTATAATAATCCCAGAAAAATGACAGCATATGTTCACACAAAAGCATGTACAGGAATATTCATAACAGCTTCATTCTTAGTAGCCCCAAATCAGAAACAACCCAAATACCCTTCTTTTGATAAATAAACCTTAACATATCCAAGGTAGCATACCAAGAATGCTCCTCTGTAATACAAATGAAAAAAAAAAAAAGTAATGATAAATGCAGCAGCATGGATAAAGCTAAAGGGAATTATGTAGAATGAAAAGGCCAATCTCAAAAACTCACACACTGTGTAATTATATTTATGTAACATTTCTTAAGTGATACATTATAGAATGGTGAACAGATTTTTTTTTCTTTCTTTTCGGTACTGAGGGTTGAACCCAGGGCCTTGTGCCGGCATGCTCTGCAAGTGCTGGACCACTGAGCTGCACCCTCAGCCCATTCTTTTTTTTTTTTTTTACTTTTTGAGACAGGGTCTCATTAAGTTACGCAGACTGCCTCTGGTATCGAACTTGTGATCCTCCTGCCTCCACCTCCCGAGCTGTTGGGATTACAGGCATGGGCCACCGTGGCCAGCTATGAACAGATTTTTGACAAAGTTATCAAGCTTATTTAATAAGGCAAGAAACTTGGTTCAACAGATAGTCCTACACAACTGGATTTCCACACACGCAAGAATGAACTTGGATCTCTACCTCACAATATATTAAAAAATTAGCTAAAAATTGATCAATGACCTAAGTACAAAAATAAAACCATAAAACACTTTGAATAAAACATAAGGATAAATCTTTACAGCCTAGGATTTGGCAACAGATTCTTAGATACACTACCAAAAGCACAAAGAGCAATAAAAAGATAAACTGAACTTTGGCAAAATTGAAAAAACAAAAGTTTGAGTAGAATTTCAAGAAAGTGAAAAGACAAAAGAATGGGAGAAAAAACTTACAAATTATATATTTGATGAGGACTTAATATTCATCATAAAGAGCTTTTATATGTCACAAAATCAGAAAACTATAGATAAAGACCACAAAAAAGCATTTCCCCTAAGAAAAATTATAAAAATAGAGAAGCAACACATGAAAAGGTATTCAAAACTAGTAGTTGAAGAAAATGTAATTCAAAACCATCATGAGATACCACTTCACATCTACTATAACTATAATTAAAAACAAATAAGCAAACAAAAAAATAAGAGTCATTGCTTAATAGCTACAGCCTCACTTTGGGATAATGGAAATGGTTTAGAAGTAGTGTAGTAATTACATAATATTTTAAGTATAATTAATGTTGTTGAATTGCATACCTAAAGTGGATAAAATGGCAAAGTATATTTCATATATACACATTATAAGTTTAAAGAACAAGTCTTTATTTGAGCTAGGAGAGGGGAGAAAGGATCAGAATGAGGGGTCCTTTGGGGGGATGAACTTATTTTATATCTTGTGTTAATGGTACCCAACTTTGTATTTCTTCATAATTTTAGTATGTACCAAAATATGTGAATTATATATGTAATTTAAAAAAAATAATACCCCAAAAGTAGTAATGCTTTAGAAATAGGTTATAGATATATAATCCTTTTATCTACCAAAATAACCAATTTGATTGGCTTTAAAAATTTCTGAAGAGGTTTCTGTATTCATGTGATACTCTTTATTTTATTGGGACTGTTTCCCTAAGATTTTAAAACATTTCCAAATGATATGAAAAACATGTGTGTTTCATTGTTAGAAGTTTAGCTACTAATTCAGCTTATCACCATAATTACAGAATATACACCCATATAGCTTTCATGAAAATCAAACAAGAATATTATTATTAAGTACCTCATCAAGTCAAAGTAATTTCATGATTTTATGATGGAATGCACTAGCACATTCTTTGCCAATTGTCAGATCAAGCCAATCATTATATTTAAACCTTTACTTTGCCTCAGGTTCAATTCTGTTCCTGTTAGAGAACAGTGGCCATTGGTCCTCTGAGTCTTACCATTAATCATTTCTGAAGTTATGCCACTAAAATTTTTAATAATTTTCATAAGATTGAAGAAGTGCTTCATTTTTTTTTTCACTAAGATAAAACTCTAGCTATCTTCTTCATTCTGTTTCTTCCTAAAGATTCATGAGGCACATTATCTGTAACTATTTCTGATTTTCCATATTAGGAGTATTCATTTTTCTCCCAATGTATTTTTAATAAGCCCAATAGTGAAAAGTATTACAATTTCAGTTCTTTCAAAGTGTCTAAAGTGAATAGTGGCTGTGCCTGTCATAACTGTCTCTAAGACTTTGAGTTCTTTACCTGACTAGGAGTTCAGCTGCTAGTAACTTCCAAGATGCTCCCTTTACTCAGAAAATCTTTTCACATTCCATCTAACTCCCTGTGCCTATTCTTTGCAACAGAATTCTCACAGCTGATGCAGAATTCCTCTACAACTTCTCACTTGTGCTTGATGTTTTTAAACATGTCAGGGTCTATAGAAGTTTATAATCAATATAATCCTTGTTTTATTTACCATGATTTCTGATCTCTCAAAAATAAAACTTTTCTAATTCACAGAATAGCATTGACGTCACAAATGTTCCATTCAATAGTGTATTGGAAACATCAACTTCATTTTTGATCTCACAATAGCCATAGAAAACGAGATTTGTAGTTTTAGGTGTGAGCTTGGATGATCTGTAGTAAGTATGTTATCTTTATGGAAATCTCACTGGAAGAAAAACTCATGTGTATTCCTTTCCAGTATGTAAGATTGCTTTTATTGGAAGCATTGTTCACTGAGCTGAAAGTCTGCACTGTGATTTATTATATTTCATATATGGATTTTACAGTCATAATCTAATGGTAATAGAAGCAGGGTTATCTACATGCACTAAAGACCTCATAATATTTTTCTCTGTCTTCTAAGGCATAGGCCTATTACAATGTATTTTCATCTTACATTTAAAACCTTTTAAGTTATGCATTACATATTCATAGGTTTTTAAATTATCAGCATCTACTTGAAATGTGGAAAACCTTATGCCTCCTCTTAGGTCCTTAATATATCTTCTTCCTCCCTACTATCAGGAAAGACAAAGGTCCACAGGTAGAAATGTCTACCTTCACATTATTTTTGTATTTATCATGCATATGCACACATACACAATAGCACTATAGGTGTAAATGTAAAATGAAAAGAGGTTTATTAGGAAAACTTACAAGCAGAGGTGAAGCAGACAGCAGGACTCCTCCATTTTCCTGGCGTTGAGTAGAGAGGCAAAGTTAGGTCAAGCACAGCTGGAGCTCCTCTGTGCTGAGCTTCTGGTATCAGGATGTTTTAACACTGAGCTAATTGAAAACTGCTGTGCCAGCAGTTTGCCATGTTACCAAAAAGGAGGAAGCAAGGAGCCTCAGAACCTTCCAGATTCTCTCCTCAGTCCACATCCTGGCCTGGGGTGGATTATTAAGTCTTTCCAGAAGCTTTTATGGATTCTGAGTTGCCAATCAACCTGAAGACTATGCCAGTTGTGGAACCGGAGCTGGGCTCCTCCGCTAGGAAGGGCTGCTTGGGGTCCACAGAGAAACCAAAACATGTTCAGAATCGCGGGCAGATCTGACATGCTTTATTCCACAGTGCACTTCTCTATTCCCTCCATGGTGCCACTGCCCATGGTTGTTGTCCTCTGCATGCCCTGTTGCCACTCCATGCCCCTCAGTCCTCTCCACAGCCCATCTTCTCTGCTTGTCCAGTCCTTCCAGCTTGTCCTGTTCTCCACACACCCCCAGTGCTGGTGGAGGGGCTTCCTAAGGCTTTTACAATAGTGGCCAATTGCTAAGACCATTGCCCAATCACATCACAGTTACATGAGATTACATCATAGTAATTTTGTGCCACTGCACCAGTCTGTCTGTGTTTCCCTCCCCACCCTCCCCAAACACAAACACTTCTTCTTGTTGGGTGCCATGGAGTCATATCCAACTCATAGTGACCCTAATAGGGTTATAGGGTTTCAACAGCTGATTGCCTCTGGAGTGGATTGCAACATCCTTCTCCCCTCTTTTCAGTGCTGGGAATCCAACCTGGGACCTTAGAGAGTACAGAGTGCCCTACCCACTGAGCTAAATCCACACACACACACACACACACACACACACAGTCTGTTTATATCCCAATACTGGTTAACCTGACCTGGCCTAACATGGGTCAGTGATTCCTGTATAAATGCCAGGAAGGTCTCCTACAGCCAGGATGTGTAGCAAGCTTGAAATAATTGTGATAGACAATTTTGGCTTTTTAAAATCAATTTCCAAAATAGGAAATCCACAAAGACCACACTCCTACTTCTAGGGGTAAATGATATTCATGCCTAATTGAAGCCTGTCATTTCTGTTTATAAGCCAGGCCATATAGCCACATACCAATAAGAAAAAGGAGGAGGAGGAATAGGAGGAGGAGGAGAAGGAGAAGAAGAACAACAACAGCAGCAGCAACAACAACAACAACAACAGCAGCAGCAGCAACTTAACAATCACCCTTTTGGCCCAGTGCTGTGGTGCATGCCTGAAATCTTCAGCAATTTGGGAGGCTGGGCCAGGAAGACATCCTGCACAACTTAGTGAAAACCTGTCTCAAAAGTTAAAAAGAGTCTGGGGGTGCAGATCAGTGGTAGAGTACTTCCTAGCATACAGTAGGCTCTGGTTCAGCCTCCCAATATAGAAAAAATAAATCACCTATTTTGTTATAAAAATTATGTCTCACATAGAAGGCAAAGTCACTATCCAGAGCTGTAACTCTCCATGTATCCATAATCTGAGCAATATATACTATTTATTCATCCACCAAGGTCATAAACTACCCATCTATACACATTTGCCAAAACAAACATGAATTTTAAAAGTACTGAAGATGGCCAAATTGTTTCTTCCCAGATGTTCCTGACATAGGACTCCATCACTCCTATGGACACTATTGCTCAACCGAAGCAATGTTCAACTTTTGAAGAACATTAGTCACCAGCTCAGCTAACTATGTAGGTGAAGTTAATGAAAATGGTAGTTGTTGTTGTTGTTGTTGGTGGTGGTGGTGTTTGGTGCCAATCAGGTCCGACTTACAGCAACCCTATGTACAACAGAACATTCCCTGACACTGTGCCATGCCCGACACTATTGTCAGTGCTTCTCTGCTACTTGTAGGGTTTTCAATGGCAAATAGTTTTGGGAGTGGATTACCAGGTCCTTCTCCCTAGCTTGCAGAACCTAGTGTTACCAGGCCGTCTCCCATCCAAGGACTAACCAGGCTGACCCTGCTTAGCTTCTGAGATCAGGCAGAATTAATTTCTGGGTTGCTATGGCTGCAGATGAAAAGGATAGAAGAGGAGGCAAATAGAGGAGTCGAGGTACATCAAGATATTTCTTTCTAATTGGGCATCCCAGATAATTATGGTACGTCTATAAAGAGGATGGATCCAAATCTAAGTCCAGCAAGAAACAGTACAGCTGATGGCCACATAGACCTGATAGGCTGCTTCAGTGCAAATACTTTCTTCTAAATATGGTCACCTCACATGAACATCCACGTGTGTAGCTTTAAAACTGAGTTTGCAATTAAGTAGTTCTAGTTTAATGGCAGCTACAAAAGACAGTATTATTTGCTTTTAATAGTCCAGTCAGGAATGACCCAAAGCCAGACAATATATTTAAGTAATGAAGATATACAGAGCATCTTTGTAGATGTTTATTTCAGTCAATTTCAAAAGGGCTGCTCCTGGATCAAAAGAACTTAAGTTTACTCCATTGCATAGAATAACCAATGATATGGATTATCCACAATTTAACATCACTATATTTAATAGATGGCTATGACATTCCATGGGATCTTCCCTCCTTCTAGAAGACTTGTATTTTATCAGTGACATGTGCCCTTCACCTAGTTAAAAGAAAATATTGTAGGCAAGACCCTTGCAGTGTTTAGCAGCTTGTGTGGAGATATGGGTGGGCTAACTTTTGAAGAAGAAGTAGGGTGTTTCTAGTTTCTAGAGTTGAGTAATACTCAAATAGTCTACACCTATACCACCCTGACATCCAACCCCCTCTGATCTCAGAAGCTAAGCATGATCAGGCATGGTTAATCCTTTGATGGGAGATAAACGGGGAATACTAGGGAATGTAGGCTTCGGAGAAGGATCTGGCAGCCCACTCCTGAAATAATCAACCATTCACAACCCTATGAATAGTGGAGAAGCACTGACAATAGTGCTGAGCATGCCACAGTGTTGGGTAGTGTTTCATCCTATTGTACAGAGAGTCACTATGAATTGAACCCAACTTGATGGCACCTAACAACAACAAAACTCAGATATCAAGCCCAACTGTTGATTTATTGCATATGGTCATTTTTCAACCAATTAGTTTAGGCTTACTTTTTCTTATGGGATTTATTGTTTCAGTGAAGTTGTTTAACAGGAAGACATTGCAACTTTTAATGAAAATGACTGGATTTTCCTAGGGCTCACTCTTAAACTACCAACTGCTTCTATATACCAGAAAGAAATTCTCAAGCTCAAAAGCCCAGAGGTAACTGAATAATAGTGGAGATGTTTTGGTTTATTTGTTTTTGTTTGATCTTCTAGGGCTCAAGACGGTTATGAGATTGGTGCCATGAACATGGAGATTGGAGTCTGAAGAAATTGGTAGCCCATGGAGTAGGGCATGTTTTACTGCTTTGGGAAGATTTTCAAGGTAGTGTTCTGCTTGTCAAGTTCTGTAATAAATTTTGTGCTTCAAGTTGAGATTTAAGTAAGTATAGAATGGATTTCCTCCACTACCCAAAAAGGCCAAACAATTGATAAACTTCTTTATCTCCAATGAGAGACAGAGGCCAGAAAAGTTTACTTAATACACTAAGAAACGTGTAAGAACTGCAGTACATTTAGCTCCCAAGCCTGGTTGTGAGGCAGTGCCTTAAAGTTCATCCTCACTGAAGTTGCTGTTCATATTTAGTCATTTGTGCTTGTTGTTGTTGTTAGGTGCGTGCAATGGAATCAAGTCTGACTCATAACAACACTATGTACACCAGAATGAAACACTTCCTGATTCTGTGCCTACAGGATCTTATGTTTAAGCTCACTGTTGCAGACATTGTGTCAATAAACTACCAAGGTCATAAACTACCCATCTATACACATTTGCCAAAACAAACATGAATTTTAAAAGTACTAAAGATGGCCAAATTGTTTCTTCCCAGATGTTCCTGACACAGGACTCCATCACTCCTATGGACACTATTGCTCTTATGTTTAAGCTCACTGTTGCAGACATTGTGTCAATCCACCTGGTGGAAGAGTTTCCTTTTTTTTTGTTGACCTGCCATTCTCCCAAACAAAATGTCTTTTTCCAGGAATTGGTCCTTCCTGACTGCATGTCCAAAATACTTGTGCTTAGATGCCATGTAATGTAATAAAAAGAGTTTTCCTTTTTTTTCCGGTAAAGATCATCTCAAAATATTTTTAATATCCTGGCATGTTTGTTATGTGTTAGGTGCTGTCAAGTCATATCAAATAGCAACCCTGTCAGGTGTTTGATGGCTGATTGCTTTGGGATTGTTTTGGAAGTGGGTTATCATGTCCTTCTCCCGTTTTTGTGGTGCTGGGGATCAAACCCAGACTCTCAGATTGCAAGCAGCACACTACCAACTGATCTAAACCCCAATCTGGAATGTTTAGACACCATTTATTAGTTCACAACATTCTTAGTTCTAATGACACTTCCCAGGAATCTTAAAAGTGGAAAAATGTACTGTGTTACTTGTCAAATAAGGACAAACTGATTTCTGTTTATTTTTCCTCTTATTATTATTAAAGGAATATGGAAAAAGAGGGCATTAGCAATGCCTAGGGGTACATATAAAACACCACGGGTGATAGCTACTTATTTGGTCATTGTAATGAAATGTGGCATTATAAGAATAACAGTTTCTTTTTTAAAAGTCTCAAGAGTCATAGTGAGTCTCTCAGTACCAGTGACTTTTAATGACTTTTCACAGGGCAGAAGGGGAGATTGTTTTTATAGCACCCCCGCCTCAAATGATGTCTGGATGAGGAGCAATAGTGAGAGGTGACATTGTTTCAATATTACAACCATCAACAAGCTTTAAATTATACACAGTTCTAAACCACACATTCAGCTACTAGAAATGCCAACAATAAGAGCCACAGTAAATGCATATGATCAGTGTGTCACATACCTGTACATTTAGAACACCCATATTTTTCAAAAGACAGAACAACACAAAAGAATCAGGAAACTCCATAGCCCCACTTTTCCAAGGTCTATCCTCAATAAAGTAATTACTCATTAAAATATGATGTACTCAAAATTCTCTAAAATACAATAATCTGGGTTTTTGTATTATTTGGGTTGTGTGCATTTTTCATTAAAGAAGTCAAATATATTCCAGGTATGCAAGTCAGTCAATTAGATGGGATACACCTCTGAGATGTCCTTATCTTAGTTTATGCCCACTATCATCAGTCCCATGGCAGAAGACCCTGGCAGCCCACTCCCAAAATAATCCAGAAATAATCAGCCATCAAAAACCCTATGAATTGCAGAGAAGCACTTACATGGTTTCTGGCATGGCACTGTGTTGGGTAGTGTTTCACTCTGTTGTACTAGGGGTTGCTATGAGTTAGACCTGACTTGACAGCACCTAACAACAACAACAACAATCTTCAGTCCCCAGAAACCCCTACCTTCCCTCCAATCAAAATGTTTCCAGTTTTTAAGATATTCTTAAAACACTTAGTTGCCTCCAACCTCAAAGACAGCCACTGCACTCAAAAATGCTGCTCTCTGAAATTGTATGAGCCCTCTGATCTTAAGCACATTTTATTGAAGGAGATTTTCCCACTTTCTCACCCACCTTACCTACTTCTCACCATCTCAACTCTCGTATCCTGCCTCCTTCCACCAGTAACATCATTTTTATTTCTTTATTTCCTAAAATGTCTATCAGTCCTGAGATTTCAGACCATCAATTTGTTTTTCTGTCACCTCTCCAACTTCAGCATAGATCTGAACAGTGACTACAAATAACCCATTTCCTTGAGATCTTGGAATACCATGGTTTACTGATCCAATCTGCATCCACAGGACACTCAATCAACAGTTCTTTCCTTTTCCCTCTCCAAGTGGAGAATATAGCTGAGCTTTGCTATTTCACAAACCCAAAGCCCATAATAGAGGACATCCGACTCTTCATGCTTGCCTGTAATGCAAAAGTCATTAACCCAACACTCCAAATGTTAGAAAAGGAAAGTATTTTTAAGGAAACATAAAGGCAGTAAGATAGGTGGAGGATGGGGGCCTTGCAGTCCATCTGTGTTTAGTTGGCTTTACCCAAAAGGATCTTCATCACAAGAAGTAGTTTTACAACTTGAAGCAAGGCACCATGCCTAAGTTAGGCTCCTCCTCTCCCATAGAGACTGTGAAATTGAAACACTAACATTTTGAGGAGTCGCATTTCAAAGAAGTGGCACCCGGGTCCTGGAGAAAGACATTGCTGGGCTGTAAAACTGGCAAGATCTTTTTAAAATATTTACATGTTGAAGGGATAGAAAAAGAATTTACAATTACATGTTTCTAAAGTCAATGCTTGAATGCTCTAAGATATGGAAGCTCACGAATGTGCTCATCTAAAAATGAGTTAAACTGAGGGTAACATTTAAGAATTATTGGTCTCCAGGTAACTTCCCGGACATAATAGTCACCAACCCAGAGGCCACAAATAAATGAAGATAAGTTCTGTCCCTGATCAAGTAAACATTTATTATTCAAAGAGCCATTGTGCATAGAACTAGTGCTACTAAATCTAAGAAATAAAGTGAATAAAGAGAACGATAACTGAGGAGGAGGGGATGCAAAACTGGTTTCTTTGAATAGAAAATGGAATGTAAGTCAGGTCAGGGGGTCAAATATCAGTGTGATCTCTGCTGACTGAAGCCACTACATTCTACTGCCAGCCATTGAATACCACATGTTGGCATATTTCTTCAAACACTCTGGGATCAAAGCAGTATTTCTTCCCAGGGATATGGCAATCTACATATCTACCCAACAGCTGCATTCTCTTTGATTTGAGTATTCTTGACCTGCAAATCCCTTTAAAATGAACTGAAATAGATTCATGTGAGTTTCCCTGACCAAAGTCCTCAATTTACTGAGTCTCACACAATTTTTACAAGCCATTAATTCTCAGAAGTGGATGTATTTCTCCTAGGCCACCAGGAAGTCAAGTACAAGTCAAAGGAGTATTTGGAGTGGCTCGTCAGGGTTACTGGAAAAGCAGAAGTGGCAGATGGGCACATGATAACAAGTAGAAATGGAAGGAAAGATACCAACCTTCTCAGTGGGGGTATTTGCCATTTTTTACCATAAATTCTATAAATTTGGTGTCATCTAAAATGGAATACTGAAACTGCTATTCTCTCTTCCCTTCAATTAACACTCAATGCTGCCAGCTAGCTTTTCAAAGGTCAGGAGAAAAAATCCTATTGGTCATTTCTTTAAATTTTTCAGTGGTTTGTCCCAATTTCAGAAGTCACCACAAACTCTTCAACTTAGAAAAAAAAGATAATGTACTCCTAAAGACATTCCTTCTCTCCTATTTCACACAACTGGGATTTCAGGTACTCATGAATATGTGAAAGACACCCTTGGAAGTGGTAGTATAATGAACCTATCCAATACATTCCTTTCAACCATTCCCTAATTGAAGCTGTACTCAGACTCAATGAGAGATATTAATCATGAATTCTTATAGTAGTATAGGATGAAGCAAAGAGAATTTTCTCAGGTGGGATCAGGGTCTCTCACCTGGTCTCTCTCCTGAGCAGAATTTGGACCAGATATGTTGCATTAATCTTTATTGTCCATGAATGTGTACTATAGACCCTGGCTCAATGTTGAACCTCAATAAATGAGTAGCAAATGAATGAAAGTGATTAACTGTGAATGAATGAGTAATCTAATGACTATGGAAAACTAGTTGTAATTTACTTATAGCTCTGGGAACGACAAAGGCAAATATGTCTTCAAAGAAACCAAAGTAATGATATTAATCTGCACAAACTAGTCAGGATTACTGAGTTAATGAACCACAGTTAACTTACCAATATACAATTAACACAGAGATGTATACACAACCAAAAAAAATGGCATAATGCAAAGGATTCTTTTATTATACACTTTCTTTAGAGAGCAGGAAAATGCACTGTTTCCTAAAATCACTTTCCCTGACAATTTTTTTCAGTCTCTAGTGTTGATTGATTTCCATCAGTTTTAGCCTTGAAACGATAAAAAAGGGTGCAACATAAACAAAGAGCTGCCTGTACAATATCTAAGTGGAGAACATTCATCAGAGTGAACAGGGCTACCTTAAAAGTAGTAATGAAGAGTAGTTCCTCAATATCCAAGTATAGTTCTCAGCTTTAATGAAAAAGAGACAATTAGAACAAAGGCACTTGCTCACTCCAAGTCACAATTCATCAAGCTGTCAAAGACAATAAAATGCTACATACCTAATCTTTTCTGTTAACCATAATGTAGGGAATGCAATTACATTGTTGCAGCAAATTGGCAAGAATTAGAGGAAGAATTAACATAAAAACCTTGTGAAATTTTCTTTTCCAGTAAGTGGTGTCATTCATATTTTAAAAACTGATAAAGAAGTACAAAGTATTAAATGAATTGGCAATAAATACTTCTTATTGGGCCCATTTTCTTTCTTAACAATTTTAGTGATATGTTTTTAAGTATTTACCCAAGGTAAAATCAATTAGCACCATCAAAGATCACAATTAAAATTCAAACCTAGTGATAATTTTAGGGGAAAATGAAAGTAGCAAAATGAAAACTTGTTAATATATAAAAATGGAAAAGGACAGGTAAAGTTAATTCTAAAAATTGTCAAAATGCTTTAGGCACACTTCTTATAGAAATAGTACACCACATGCACACAGAAGAGGAAATCATATCTGACGTGAGATTACAAAATTAAATATAAAAGTTTTCTAAATAACCTGTTTGTGAACCACAGCTGTTGGTACTATAACATACATAGAAAAATCATTAGTACTTATACTTTTCTTTTCATGTACAGCAAGAGAATAGATCATTTATCACATTTAAGCAATGCCAAAGGTTTTAGAAGATCTGTGTCAGGAACCAGGAACAAAAACCAAATATATAACTCCTGTTATCACAAACTCTCACAGCCATCCTTCCTGGAATGTATTGTTATGATCAATATTCTCGTTTTTGATGAGAAAACTAATGTTTAGATAATAAATCAAAAAAATGAATTTTTTTAAAAAAAGAAAAATAATAAATGAAGGACATTTATTTTCACAACTGATCAAATCTTGCCTTAAGTTTCCATTCTGATGCATACATAGCAAGGATGAGACCGGTCTTCCAAATGTGGTTGATATTCTCATTTTAACTTAAGTATTTAGTTAATTCAGTCTTACCCACATCAGTGTTGTTTATCCATCCACTTTTATTCCTCAAGAAACCAATTCACATATGGAGAGTTGGATCTTACAAGGTTCAAAGGACGTGGACCCTCTAAGACCCGCATCCTGTCCTCTGGATCCTGGCTTCTCCACTTGTAGACTTAGAAGCCGAGATCTCCTTGCTGTCTCATCCTACTTTAATGCTTACTGCCATTTGGGCCCTGCCTTATTTTTATTTTCACCTTGGCCATGTGAGTGTGGTGCCCCACAAGATCCCGTGTCTGTCTTCATTCCTCCCATGGCATGCTCAGCAGCCACCTGCATCTTTCCAAAACCATGGAGGAGCAACTTTCCCCTTCTGCCCCTTCTGTCTATGCCAAAATGACTACTAGTGCTCTCTCGCTCTCTCTGTTCTGCCCTCTCTCTTTCTATCCCTATCCCTTTTGCCCAAACAGAGTATCAATTTCTATTCAGTTTAGCCATTCATGTTGAAGTCTCATTTTAGATTACTTATAGAGGAAGCAGAACAAAAGAACATTTTATTTTTCTTCTTCTCAACAAAACTCTTTTCTACTCTTTTCTCATCTATCCTAAAGTTCTCATATTTCTCCAGACACAGAAAAAGAGATTTGTGATAATATTTTCTGATACAAAAAATGTACCATATGTCATAGTCCTCTCAGTAAAATGCTGAACAAGACCAGGTGTTGATTATGGATCAGACCATCAATTGATTATTTGAAGATTCAAGATGAAACCAAATAAAACTTTAATAAGTGATCAGGAGCCATGTATGACCTTGAGTATATACTATCTGAGTTCAGAGACCGTCTCCAGAAAAGATTTGATGCATTACACACTAATGATCAAAGACCAAATGAGCTGTGGCATGACATCAAAGATATCATTCATGAAGAAAGAAAAAAGTTATTAAAAAGACAGGAAAAAAAGAAAAGACCAAGTTACATATCAAAAGAGCCTCTGAGACTTGCCCTTGAATGATGAGCAGATAAAGTAAAAGGAAGACATGACAAAGAACTAAACAGAAGATTCCAAATGGCAACTTGAGAAGACGAAATCAAATATTATTATGACATGTGCAAAGAGCTTGAGATAAAAAAACAAAAGAGAAGAACACACTATGTTTTTCTCAAGCTTAAAGAATTAAATAAAAATTCAAGCCTCAAGTGGTAATAATGAAGGATTCTACAGGGAAAATGTTAAACATCAAAAGAAGAAGGAAGGAATACATAGAGCCATGACACGAAAACAATTGTTGCGTGATCAAACATTTCAAGAGTTAGCATATGATCAGGAATCAGTGGTACTGAAAGAAGAAGTAGAAGGTGCCTTGAAGGAATTGGCAAAACATAAGGCTCCAGGAATTGATGGAATACCAATTGCAGTGTATCAACAAGCAGATGCAGCACTGGAGATGCTCACTTGTCTATGTTAACAAATTGAGAGAACCGCTACCTGAACAACTGAATGGAAGAGACCATATTTGTGCCTATTCCCAAGAAAGGGGATCCAACCAAATGTGGAAATCATAGAACACAATCATTAATATCGCACACAAGTAAAATTTTAATAAAAATCATGCAAAACTGACTGCAGCAGTATATTGATAGGAAACTACCAGAAAATCAAGCTGGATTCAGAAGTGTGTGTCAAAGCAGGGGCATCACTGCTGATGTCAGATAGATTTTGGCCAAAAACAGAGAATATCAGAAAGATGTCTTTCTATGTTAATTAAATATGCAAAGTTATAGTTAATGTGAAGTTGTCTAAAATTTTGCTTTACTTTTTTCTACAATCGACACCCAAGGAAGCAGTAGTCAAGAAATCAAAAGATGCACTGCATTGGGGAAAGCTGTTGCAAAATACCTCTTTAAACTGTTAAAAAGTAAAGATGTCAAATGGAAGATGAAGATGAAGGTGTACCTGCCTCTCATCATAGTATTTTCTGTTGCACAATATGCTTGTGAAATCTGGACATCAAATAAGGAAGACAGGAGAAGAATTGATACTTTTGAATTATGGTGCTGGAGATGAATATTGAATATTCAATGTACTCCTAAAAGGACAAACAGATCCATCCTAGAAAAAGTATAACCAGAGTGCTCCTTGAAAGCAAGGATGGCTAGACTATATCTTATGTATTTTGGATATGCTTTCAGGAGGGACCAATCCCTGGAGAAGGACATCATGTTTGGGAAAGTGGTGGGTCAGAAAAAAAAAAAGGAAGACCCTATACTAGATGGATTGACACAGAGGCTACAACAATGGGCTTAAGTATCAAAAAAGTCATGTGTATGACACAGTCTCAAGTAGTGCTTCATTCTGTCATACAGGTGGTCACTATGAGTTGGATCCAACTCTATGGCATTTAACAACAACAGCAATAGTAATAATTATTTTTACTTCATTCACTCTAAATATCTTATTTGGGGATCAGTGAAGGAAGCAATGAAACTGAAAATTCTCGTGAAGGAAAAGTACAGAAGGAAAAGAAAACATTTACAAACTTCCTACATTACTACTATAGGGATATGAAGAGGAACTGAGAATGAGTAGCCAGTGAGGAAAAAAAGCAGTAATAGAGAATGTAAGTCCTCAGCCAAGAGAAAAAATGCTTTACATAGAAGGGAATGGTCAATCCTCTTACATGTCAACTTAGATAAGAATTATAGTTAGCAATAGGATTTTGCAAGGTGGAGGTCAGTGGTGACCTGGACAAAGCATTTTTATAATGTAGTAGATTCAACATATAGACTGGGGTAGATAAGAGAAGCCTGCAGCCATAGCCCTGTGGCATCTGATCCCGTCAGATCTCAGAAGCTAAGCAGGGTCAGGCCTGGTTAGTACCTGGATGGGAGACCGCCTGGGAACACCAGAAGCTGTAGGCTTGGGAGAAGGACCTGGCAACCCCCTCCCAAAAATCAATCTGCCATTGAAAACCCTATGAACAGCAGAGAAGCACTGACAATAGTGTTTCCCCTGTTGTACAGAGGGTCGTTATGAGTGGGATACCGACTTGACGGCACCTAACAACAACAGGTAAGAGAAGGAAAATTCATCCAGCGTGTACAAAAAATATTTTTAGAATTTTTGTTATGAAGAGGTTTGAGAAATGGGAAAAAACACATTTTAGAAAAGATGAGCAAAAACATTATGTATATGAATGCTGGCTCCCTTTCAAGCTCAAGACCAAAGCAGCCACCCATGTGTTGCAAGTGCTTTACTACTGGGCTGCATCTCTACCCAAATATACCTACATACATGTATATATACACACACACACACACACACACACACACATACACACACATACATATATATACACACATATACATATATATGTACATATATATGTATATATATGTATATATATGTACATATATATACACATGTGCCTGTAGCTGTAGCCCTGTGGCATCCGATCCCATCAGATCTCGGAAGCTAAGCAGGGTCGGGCCTGGTTGGTACCTGGATGGGAGACCACCTGGGAACACCAGAAGCTGTAGGCTTGGGAGAAGGACCTGGCAACCCCCTCCCAAAAATCAATCTGCCATTGAAAACCCTATGAACAGCAGAGAAGCACTGACAATAGTGTTTCCCCTGTTGTACAGAGGGTCACTATGAGTTGGATACCGACTCGACGGCACCTAACAACAACAACAACAACAACAACATATATACATGTATATGTATATGTATATATACATGTATACATACATGTATACATGTATACATATATGTGTATATACATATATGTATATACACATATATACATATACATATATACATACATATACATACATATGTATACATATGTATACATATACATATGTATATATACATATATATGTATATGTGTATGTGTGTGTATATATGTATGTGTGTGTATATGTGTGTGTGTATATATATATGTACACACACACACACACACACACACACATATTTGAGTCAGGGAGTGTCAGAGTCTCCCTAGTTACCTAGGCTGCTTCTGGCCTTGAACATGCAGTCCTCATGGCTCTGCCTCCTAAATCCTGGGAATTCCAAGAGTACACCATCACTACCAGCTTATTTTTTACCAAGAAATTAATACATAAGTATCATTAAAAAATTCCTATTTTTCAGGCAAGTGCTCTAAATTATGTTCTACTCTCTTAAACACCTGCTCACTTATAATACTCTTCAAAACTGCTCATTGTTAAACACCCAAGTTAACTTACAATCTCTTAACAAGTTAAACACTAGCACTTAACTCCTAAAGTCTATTAGCTACAAATTGAACATTAAGTAAAAAGCCCTCAAGGCTATTTAAGGCTTTAGTGCCTTCTTATAAAGGTGTGATATGTGCAATCAAATAGAATTTTCATTAGGTATTATGGAAATAATCCACAGAACAATGTTTCTAATTGGTATTATAAGAAAATGTTTCTCTTTGGTCAAGAGCTGAATTTAAGCTACAATTTAGGTTAATGTTAATAGTTCGCCTACTCTCTGGGAACATTTATTTTTATTTTATTTTGCCTCTCTCTAGTTATTTATCTGGAAATAAGCAGGTACTCTGGAATGCAGGTTATATTTAATTGACCCTCCTCTTCAGTATCTGTTTGCCTTGACAGACGTGTGAACACCTGAGCATCTACTGCACCCATTGCCTGAGTTAGTGGACATCTAACTACTCCTTTGGGTCCTGCCAGTAACTGCATTACAACTTACCATTTCAATTCCCCACCCTGATTCCCAGAGAGGAGTTCAAAATGCCCAGTGTTCAAGGGGAAGAGATTGATGCTAAGGCGAAGAGTTATCCCAATTTCCAGTGAATTTGTATTGTTAACCATTTAACTTTTGAAAGGATTTTGGCGTAAAGCAATCAACTCGCTTCTGGAGTTGGGCAGGACATGAGGCTGAGATTGCTGAATCAATATGTGGAAACCTGACTGACAACTAAGGTAATTTGATGCAGGATTTGGGACAGCAAGTGGAGATAAATTACTTAACACAGTTGGGAACCAAAACTGTGTTGAGAAAAAGAGACGTGTTTTCCTGAGAGAAGTGAGGAGAATTGTACTGACAGGGATGTGATGGGCACAAACAAAACTCGTATGAGCAGAATTCCATATTCAGGGTATACTTTCTGATGAGTGTCTGTGAATTGTCGTGGTAGGGGGTGAAGAAGCATTGTGAAATATATGAAAATCACCCAAGATATGAATGCCTCCTGTTGGAAGTATGTAACTGTAGAACAACTAGGGCTGAAGCAGAAGAAAATACTTATTTCTTAGAGAGAAAAATGCAGTATATCACAGCCACATTTTGATTCTGAATCATGAAGTAGTCTTTTTGGAATTCAATTTGACTATGGCTAACCTGGGTAAAAACACTTTATTGATGTTTATTTATAATTTTAACAAGCTGGTATCTGTATACTAAAGGAAAGTTTTTCCTGACTCTCCTGACCACCAGCATTGCCTGATAAACTAATACCCCCTTATAATGCAATGTACTCAGTAGTTACAAGACTCAGGATGAATAGATCTGGCCAGCTGGTCAACCTTAGAATATGAGAGGTGAAGAAGAAGGGAAGGATGCAAAGAAGGCCAAGCTCAATTAGTTTTTCACTGTCCCAGTCACTACCAATTAAGAGAAAATGCTCATGTTTTCACATGCATGAGCAAAGGGATTATTGCTTTTCTGCATGGCAAGAGATGTAAGTGCCTTCCAGGGTTACCAGAGATTTATTTTTGATTTCCCAGGTTTATTTTTCCCTTTGCAATTCAATACTGGCATCCTGAGGAATTGTTTTCCCCATTATGGTCAGGTCATCTGAGCCAGGCCAGTCAGATGCTACTTCTTGAGCAGAAAGGCAAAGAAAACAAATGATTAGAATCAGCCATAAGCCACTCACAGAAGCTATGATTTCACAGCCCTATATTTGTCTTTGCTCCTTGCTACCCTAGGTAGGGAAAGTGAGTGGGTAAAAGATTCAGTAGGAAGATTCACAGTGCAAAGAAAAAAGAAGCAGTTAGGCATTGTGGTGCATCCCAGTGACTTGGAAGACTGAGGAAGGAAAATTGAGACTTCAAGACCAGAGGCAGCCTGCAGAAATTAGGGATATTCATCTAAAATGAACA
The DNA here is from genome assembly GCA_007922755.1 of Pedetes capensis. Taxonomy (NCBI): domain Eukaryota; kingdom Metazoa; phylum Chordata; class Mammalia; order Rodentia; family Pedetidae; genus Pedetes; species Pedetes capensis. The sequence continues at coordinate 20,370 of VMDO01002095.1, forward strand.
GATAAATAATAAATAATAGAAAAGGCTGTTGGGGTACAGCTCAGTGGTTGAACACTTGCCTATCTTGTTTAAGTCCTTCAATTCAACCTTACAGTACTGACAGTACTGAGCCGATGTTCAAGATTCTTTTTTCTTCAAGTCACAAAATACTTATTCCAGGGATTGGGGAATTTCATGGAATTACTGTTTTACTTTGGAAGGGCTAACAGCCATGTATGGCATTTGTGCCTGAAGAAGCAAAACCAATAGAAAGAAGTTGAAAACTACAGGGATCACATAGTCCCTCATAAAGCTCTTCCATCCTCAGAAAGAATTGCATCTGTTGTTGTTATTGATGTTGTTGTTAAGTGCCATCGAGTCACAGTCAGGTCTGACTCATAGTGACCTTATATACAAGAGAATGAAACACTCCCTGACTCTGTGCCAGATATGTGATCTTTTTTATGTTTAAGCCCATTGTTGCAGCCACTGTATCAATCCATCCAGTTAAAAATTGGCCTTTTTTTGTTGACCCACCACTCTCCCAAACATAATGTCCTTCTCCAGGGATTGGTCCCTCCTGAAAACATGTCTAAAATACATAAGATGGAGTCTAGCCATCCTTGCCTCCAAGGAGCACTCTGGTTGCACTTCCTCTGGGATGGATTTATTAGTTCTTTTGGAAGTACATGGTATATTCAATATTCATCTTCAGCACCATAACTCAAAAGCATCAATTTTTCTCCTGTCTCCCTTATTCAATGTCCAGCTTTCACAAACATAGGATGTAACTGAAAATACCATGGCATCATTCAGGTGCACCTTCACCTTCAACGTGACATCTTTACTTTTCAACACTTTAAAGGGTCTTTTGCAACAACTTTTCCCAATGCAATGTGTCTTTTGATTTCTTGATTGCTGCTTCTGTGGGTAGTCTGCATCCATAGCACCTTGGCATTAAATCTCATTTGATCTCAGAAGCTAAGCAGGGTCAACCACATTAGTCCTTGTATTAGAGACCACCAGAGAATACCAGATCCTTCAGGCTAGAGAGAAGGACCCAGCAACCCACTCCTGAAACAATCAGCCATTGAGAACGCAAGGAACAGCAGAGATGCACTGACAATAGTGCCAGGCATGGCATAGTATCAACGAGTGTTTTGCCTGTCATACATAGGTTTGCTATGAGTTAGACCTGACTCGATGGCACCTAACAGGAAAACAACACCAGCTTCCATGGGTGTTAATTGTAGAAACAAGTAAAGCAAAATTTTGAACAACCTTAATCTTTTCTCCATTTATCATGAAGTTGCCAGTTACCTAGGTGTAAGGATTTTTGTTTTCTTGATGGTGAGGCACAATCCATACTGAAACCTGTGTTTTTTGGTCTTTAGTTTCAGCAAGCAAATTTACGTCATCTATATAATGCAGATTGTTAATGGGTCTTCTCTTGATCCTGATGCCATGCTCTTCTTCATAAACTCCATATTCTCAGATTCTTTGTTTAGCATAGAGACTAAAGGTGTACAGTGAAAGGATATAGTCCTGATGCACACCTTTCCTGACTTTAAACCAAGCAGTATTACCTTGTTCTGTTTGAACAACTGCTTCCTGGTCCATGTACAGAATCCTCATGAGTACAATTAAGTGCTCTGATATTCCTGTTCTTCATAGTGTTATCCATAATTTGATCTATGCAATTATATGCACCGATAAGGTTTCTTTTTTTACTTATTTCAGGTTGAATTGTTATTTTTTTAGTTCTATATATAACTGATCTATGATCTACCAAGCATTACCAAGGCAGACATCACTCACTTGACATGGTATTAAAGAAACATTTTTGTCATGATTGTTTTCACTTTATTGATAAATGTTGGTGGTTTACAGAGGTGTACAGCATTTGCTTTTCCTACTGGGCAACTATCACATCACTTTTGGCTACACTTTCATCAACTTACAAAGTTAATGGAACCTTTTGATTAATATGTAGTAAAAATTCATATGTATTTGAAATCTTATCTTCAACTCTACCCACACAAAACCACTCACAGAGGAATGATAACTAATGCTATCTTTTCCAACAATTCAAAGATGACCACTAGAGGGAGATTACAGGAACGAATTTCCTATCCTTCTTTTGTCATTTCCTACCTCTGATGATGAAGAGACACTTGGATGCTCCTCTTTAAGTACTTGGAAAGACTCAGGCTTACAACTACCAAAAACATGACAACAAAGCTTCTATTAGCTCTAAGATTATGCCCGAACCAGACCAGGGTTTTCTTCTTTATTATCATTTTATTTTGAGACAGGATCTCCCTAAATTATGCAGCCTGCCTCTGGCCTTGAACGTGTGATCATCCTTCCTCTGCCTCCTGCCTCTGCCTCACAAGTCACTGGGATTACAAATCTGTGCCACCACTCCCAGCCTCCATCCAGGATTTTCTTCATGATCTTTACTTTGAAGCTCCTTTCCATGATGAAGCCAAGACCCTAAGATCTTGGTGAAAAAGGTACATGGCACTGGAAAAGATGTAAGAAGAAACCAAGGCATTATGGGTGGGAAGTGGTAGAGAAAAAAGAAGACACATCAGAGAAGAAAATGGTTTCAAAGGACCATCTCATGTAGATATCACTCAAGGAGAGATAATGTAAAAAAGAACAAATGTTTGTGTCATCATCTACCAGTCTCCCTGCACTTTGTGTGTGTGTGTGTGTGTGTGTGTGTGTGTGTGTGTGTGTGTAAAAATGTTTTTCCTGTGCTAGCAGAGTTTTCCTGTAAAGCCTTTTAACTTGTCTAAGACATAGCAAGCTAAGCAGGGTCAGGCCTGGTTAGTACCTGGATGCGAGACCGCCTGGAAACACTGGAAGCTGTAGGCTTGGGAGAAGGACCTGGCAACCCCCTCCCAAAAATCAATCTGCCATTGAAAACCCTATGAACAGCAGAGAAGCACTGACAATAGTGTTTCCCCTGTTGTACAGAAGGTCGCTATGAGTCGGATACCGACTCGACGGCACCTAACAACAACAAAAAGACATAGCAAAGCAGTTAGAAAACAAAGACTCTTAGAATATGTGTAAATGTTTCTCATTCATTCTTTTAGTCTTCAATCCATTTCTGGTTCTCTTTGGAGATGCCTTTGCCTCTGTTATAATAAATCAAGTATTACATCTAAATTATATATAATTATATATGAATATATATGTATATATATATACATATATATATATATATATATATATATATATATATATATATATATATATATATATATACATGCATATATATATATATATATCATTCTTTCCAGTAAAGCCTTAAACTGGAAAGAAAACTACCTGTTGTGTTTTGGTTTTTGTTGTTTTGTTGCCCATCATAAAATGTGTTCTAGAATCTATCCTGCCTTAAACGGGAAAGAAAACTACCTATTGTGTTTTGTTTTGGTTTGGTTTTTGTTGTTTTGTTGCCCATCATAAAATGTGCTGCCCATCATAAAATGTACCCATCATAAAATCTATCCTTGGTTAAGCATATAAAAGATCCAGTTTTCTATGGGGAAAATTTCATCTTGTTCATGAGCTTATGAACACTTCCTCTCCATCCCTCTATGCCCCTCAGCTTTTCTATGTAATGGAATTTTACTTAAAAATTGCACTAAGAAGTCACCATTTTATTGCTGACTTTAACCACAATAATATTTATGGTTAAAATAACCAGGCATAAATAAAATGTACATTGGCAGCTCAGCATTTTAGAAACAGATTCTAAATCCACTTTTTCCCAAGGAGCACAGAAATTTAAATTACTTTCTAATACAAATACTATCAATTCATAAAAACTTGGAGTGGGGAAAACTACAAGGGGCTATACTGTCTGCCCTGTGTCCAGAGGGCAGTTGTTTCTTCCTTACTTGCCAACAAAAGAAATGAACTGAAAAAAGCCCATCCCAAACCACCCCAAGTATATAAATACTTTTGGAGTTTTCCAAATATTTTATCCAAATATTCAAACTATAACAAATATTCCCCATGGCACCACTGAAGCATGCTGCAGTTACACATTATAAATGGAAGCCGAATCACACACTTATGTAAAATGACTGGTATAGCAGGAAAACAAGTTATGTATTTAATAAGCAATCTCAAGCTTCTAATGTAGTGAAACCCACTCGTAATTTCTTTCATAGTTTATTTTTCTCTGCAAACACTGTTCATTTTTAAAGCTCTCTACAAGGCTTTTTTATAGAAATCAACTTAGCTGATATACCATCACTCCAATTTTCTTTGCCCATTCCTTTGAAAAACTGTACTCCCATTCACGAATATTTGTCATATCAAAATGCATGAAATGTGGTTGTACAGCATTTCTGAGAGCATGTTTTACTTATGAAATATGTATGTTAAAGAAAGACACCGTCCATATGTGTTTATATTCCATATAGGCATGCTTTCCATCTTTTCCAACCTGTGGAATACATTTATTTTTTTTTAAAAAGACATTCATCTGTCCTTTGTCTCTAAAACAAGGCTATTATAGTCCTCATTCTGACATTTACTACCACATGATTCTGATTGCCTTAATGAACTAGCCAAATGGGCATTTTTACCAATTAAACATAAGGTTATCAATAAAAATTCTAACGTTGGATGTGACATTTAATTTTAAAACAGCCTACCCTGAAATCTCTCCAGCAAATCAAAGCTGTCCATTCAAAGATCATACTACCCATTGTTACCTTCAGCAAACTCTTTACTAGTTGGGTTCACTCCACACTAAAATATTTTGTGGATTGCTATGGCATTTCACTTTCATTTAAATAGAAAATTATCTAACACCACTTATTCTTTGTAAATGTTTGCATGCTTCTTACTCCTCAGAATATGTTCTTTTCTTTAGCATACATCCAAACTCACTGTTCTCCATCAGGCAGGGGAAATTACTGTATTGATAATTAATTTCCCACATTGGATAATGTTATAAGAACTGTTTTTCTCTAATCAACTTTCACTGTAAAGAAAAGGCAGTATTTTGCCAGTGTGTGCATATTGGATAAGGTTTTTGGTGCATTTTAGATTTATTTTTAACCTTGGCTTTCTGTTTAAGCCAAAGAAGATCATCTTCTTCCTGAGCATTTTTCTCCTCTTTTGCTGATTAGCTATAGAACGAGAAGAAGCACCTGATGGGACACACTAAGAAGGATGCTAAGTGGTTTACAAGTCTCAGTAATTAATGACTATTTTTATCACAAAGAATATAGACCAGCTTCTTCCATCTATCTGAAACTCAATGTAAGCCCCTATAAGCCTCAATGCAGCATAATTGGTGCAATAGAGCTGAAAATGAGATGGGGGATATAATGCAGCTTCAGTAATCCTGCCTTTAGTGAAAATGGAACAGTAGAAGCCCTGGCAGCATCCAGTGTGGTTGCCACTAAGATTTAAAGTCAGCCAGCTGTCTAGTGTTCCTTGTGAAATCCAGTTTATATCCTTAAATAGAGTTCAAATGTTTTAAATAATTATATTTATGAGAATGATTTACTGTGGTAAACAATTTGTTTCTCAGCCTTTTGGCTCTAATTGGATGCTTTCTCCAATTAGGAATAATCACGTACTATGTACTTATGTCAGGTTTTATTCTGTCCACCCTGTGCTTATAATGCGCTCTCAGACCTCTTGGGATGAACAAATAGGTTTTGCTTTCTCAGTGTTGTTATTAAAAAACCCACTCTCCTGTAAATCATAATATGCTAATAATAGGGCTGGGGACTCAATTGGGAAATGAAAAAAAGCTTCATATTCATGAAGGCATGCTAAATGAGACCACAAAAAGTGCTGGGTAATATGTTTGTTTTAGATTTGTGACCATCCCTTCCCCAGTCTGGATAGCATTGCAATGTCAAAGCCAGCCATACTCACAAATAAGCTCCTGCTAGTTTGCTGCATGTGGCTGAATTGAAGACTTAAAACAAAAAACAAACAAAGAGAGTGGCTGGGAATATCTTCTAGGAGATTTGGAGACCTTTCAAGGTTATCTTCAGCAACCTGCTTAAACAGCATGTAAGTATTTCATTCATTTTCTTCTTACCAGATCCAGTACCACCCTCTGTAAAAATAAAAGACTGGTTTCTTAAAGAGAAGAAGCCAATAACAGCATGTTCTATGAGTGTTACTTAACAACTGCCTGCCACCTCTGCATGGATATCAGTTAGAAAGTCATTCTAAAAAAAATCTCTTGAGTATAAGCCAGGTATCTAGAAATCAAAAGTTTCATTGAAGAACTAGATGGAATGTAATGAACCAGGAGTAGGGTTTGGTGGTGGTGTTAGGTGCCATCAAGTCGGTATTTGACTCATAGCGACCCTACTTACAATAGGCAAAACACTATTGTCCGTGCTTCTCTGTTATTCATAGGGTTTTCAACTGATTTTTGGGGGAGTGGGTTGCCAGGTTCTTCTCCCAAGCCTACAGTATCTGGTGTTCCCAGGTGGTCTCCCATCCAAGTATTAACCATGCCCAACCCTGCTTAGCTTCTGGGATCTGATGGGATCAGATGTCACAGGGCTACAGCTGCAGCCAGGAATAGTGTCAGTTTACCATAATCATATAGCTAAATCTAATGTGATAGACAAAATACTTGTAGATTAAATCTTGTAAGAGCTGTGATAAATGATGGAATCCTATATGTGGCTGGAAGTAAAAACATAATACCTATTCCATTACTCCATTACATACAACAGAGGGGTTTGACATGAATTATAATCTTCTGAAAGACATTGTCCATCCAGTTCACAACTACAGGAGCCTCGAGTAGGGGGAATAATTTCACCAAGAGTTAGAAAAGAAGGTCCAAGGATGACTCTAGCTTTTGAATGACAAAGCAAATAAAACAAGTAAAGTAAAAACCTCACTCGTTTTAAGTAAGACATTCACCATAACAGAACAGATTAAGTAGGAACTGTTATTATTCTTTGACCATTCTCACAAGGGGAAATACTTTGATCATTAGAATTGTACAGTTTCCTATAATATGTATTTAGTCACACAAAGTTTTATTTCCTATGAAAGTAAAGGTGTACAGTGTTAAGATTCAAAGTTGTAGCATATAGGTAACAGTACACAGATGATGCAGCATAGTAGTTAAATTTTAGGACTCCTCATCTAGATTTCCTGGGAGCAATTCCTAATTCTTCCAGTTACTCCACCATGTAACTTTGGGTAAGTTCTTCATTAATCTGAAATATGGGGATATTAGTACAAACAACCTTAATAGATAATTGAGATAACTAAATGAGTTAGCCCATAGAAATATTTAGAATACTAAGTAGTATATAGGAATAACTCAATAAGCATTAGCTATTGTCATTTTGGGGGCTGGGATTTAGCTCAGTGGGTAGAGCACTGCGCCGCAGTCTCTGAGGCCCTGAGTTCAATTCCCAGCACCGCAAAAATGGGAGAAGGGCCTGGCAATCCACTCCCAAGGCAATCCCGAAGCACTCAGCCATTGAAAACCCTATGAGGGTCTCTATGAGTCAGATACCAACTTGACGGCATCTAACAACAACATTGTCATTTTCGTGCTGGGAGTTAGCTCAGTCATTAGAGTGTGACTCTGCAGTCTCTGAGGTCCCAAGTTTGATTCCCAGCACCACAAAACAGGGAGAAGGACGTGGCAATCCATTCCCAAGGCCATGCCAAAACAGTCAGCCATTGAAAACCCTGTGAGGGTCACTATGAGTCAGACACAATTCAACAGCACCTAACAACAGCACAGCATTGTCATTTTTACAATAAAATTAAAGTTAAATGATCTCTCTTAATGTGTGATATGTATATATGCATATTTCCAGATCTATCTATCTATCTATCTATCTATCTACTCCTTCCAGTGAGTGTGTCTATTTTCCCTTCTCAGCCCCTCCAAGTTTTCTCCAAATCCTCCATTGAAAAGTAAAGATCTGAGCCGGGCGCGGTGGGGCACACCTGTAATCCCAGTGGCTTGGAAGGCGGAGGCAAGAGGATTGAAGGTTCAAGACCAGAGGCAATCTGCGTAACTTAGTGGGACTCTGTCTCAAAAAGTAAAAAAATTGGCTGGGGACACAGCTCAGTGGTCCAGCACTTGCACAGCATGCAAGCGGGAGGCCCTGGGTTCAAGCCCCAGTACCGCAAAAAAAAAAAAAAAAAAAAAAAAAAAAAAAAAAAAAAAAAAAAAAAAAAAAAAAAAAAAAAAAAAGAAAGAAAGAAAGAAGAAAAAAGAAAAGAAAAGAAATAAAAGTAAAGATCTCTGAATTTACAGCTTACTGTGACTTCTGATTAAAATGACAGATTAGTAGCAGTCTTCATGTGACACAGTGCAGTGAAGGAGTCAGGATAGGAAAGAAGAGACTGTCTCAAACAGAGAAAATCTCAGAAATTACAAAGGAGGTAAAAGGACAACCTCAATATGCAGAAAACAGAAGAGTCATGCCAAGAGAAAGAGCTAGCAGGACTCACCTCAGCCACATGGTGCCATGGCAGGGGAGGAAAAGCCACACCAGAAAGATAAGCCAGAAACCCCTTGCCCTACTAAGTAATATGGCAGTAAAAAAAAAAAAAAGACAAATTAATGAACAGGGACCCAAGGAACACATCACTCAGTGTGAGACAGACACAAGTCAAATAAATGCAAATCAAAAATGTAATTCAACACATAAACAGAGAAAGAAATCACATAATTATCTCAATAGATGCAGAAAAGGCTTTTGATAAAGTTCAATATCCCTTCTTAATAAATGCCTGAAGAAACTGGGAATATAAGGAACATTCTATTATAAAGGCTATATATGACAACCCTTTGGCCAATATAAAGCATTTTCTCTAAAATTAAGATGAGAAGCTAGGTATACTGGCTCACATCTGTAATCCCAGCAACTAGGGAAGCAAAGGCTGGAGGATCACAAGTTTGAGGACAGAGGCAGCCTGTGTAATCTAGTGAGATTCTGTCTCAAACAAAACAAAACAAACAAAAAAATGGGCTGGGGGTGCAGCCCAGGGGTAAAGCACTTGCAAAGTGTGCACAAGGTGCTGGGTACACCTCCACGTACTGCAAAAATAAACAAACAAATAAATAAATAAGACAACGATGCCACTTTCTCCACTCTTATTCAGTATAATGATTTGATTCATATCCAGAGCAATAAGGCAAGAGAAAAAAGCAAAAGAGATACAAATATGGAATAATGAAGTCAAATCATCCCTATTTTCTGACTACATGATCCAATTCTTATATGGCCCTAAAAATTCCACAAGAAAATTCTTACATTTGATAAATATTTTCAGAAAAGTAGCAGGATACAAAATCAATATTCAGAAATGAGTAGTATTTCTATATACCAACAATGAATAAGATGAGAAAGAAATCAAAACAACAATACCATTCATTATAGCCTCAAAACACATAAATAAATAAATAGATAGATAGATAAATAAATAAATAAATAAATAAATAAATATCTAGGAACAAATCTAACCATGGAATCAGAAGACTTACATAATGGAAACTTCAAAATATTAAAGAATGAAATGGAAGAAGACATTAGAAGGAAAGACTGTCCTTGACCATGGATGAGCAGAATTAACAATGTGAATAAGGCTGATCTACAGATTCAATTCAATCCATCAAGATCCCAAAGACATGTTTTATAGAAATAGAAAAATAATCCTAAAATTTATATTTAAAAAGACTACAATAGTCAAAGAAATCCTGAGCAGAAAGAGCAATGAATGCCAAAGGAATCAAAATACCTGACTTCAAATTTTATTATGGGACCATAGTAACAAAACCACTTGCTATTGGCACAGAAATCTGATGTGAAGATAAATTGAATAAGATAGGGGACTCAGAAATAAACTCACACAGCTACAATCACCTGACTTTTGATAACGGAGTCAAAAACATCCATTGGGAAAAGGACAGCCTCGTCAACAAATAGTGCTGAGAAAACTGGATAGCCATATCTAGATGAAGAAAAGTAGACTACTGTCTCTTCATCTGTACAAAAATCAATTCAAAATGGATCACAGATCTTAACGTGAAACCAGAAACTTTGAAACTACTGAAAAAATGTAAGAAAAACCCTTCAACACATAGTCATAGGCAAGTACTTTCTTAAAAAAAAAAAAACTCCAGTAGCCTAGGAAATAGTAGCAAGTATTAATAAATGAGACTACATGAAATTAGAAAGTATCTGCACTGCAAAGGAGACAAGAGAGAGCCCACAGAATGGGAGAAAAATATTTTTCTATATGACTGGCAGAGGATTAATATATAGAATATAAAAAGAACTCAAAAAAGTGAACATCAAAAATAATCCAATCAGTAAGTGGGCAATTGAACTAAACAGATGGTTCTCAAAAGAAGAAATACAAATGAGCATTAAAATGAAAAGATGTTCAACATCCTTAGTCATTAGGGAGATGTAAATCAAAACTGCACTGAGATTCCATCTCACCCCAGTCAGAACAGCTAGCATAAGCAAAACAACAAATGCTGGCAAGAAACCTTTACACATTGCTGGTGGGACTGCAGACTGATTCAGCCACTATGGAAATCAGCATGGAAGTTCCCCGTTGTTGTTAGGTGCCATCAAGGTGGGTCCAGCTGATAGCAACCTTATGTACAACAGTGCAAAACACTCTCCAATACTATGCCATGCCCGGCACTATGTCAGTGCTTTGCTGCTATTCATAGGGTTTTCAATGGCTGGTTGTTTCAGGATTGCTTGGGCAGTGAATTGCTATATCCTTCTCCGACTTTTGTGGTACTGAGGATCTAACCCAGGGCCTCAGCACAGAGCAAGGGCTCCACCAACTGATCCAAACCTCAGCCTGGAAATTTCTCAGAAAACTAAAACTAGAAATACCATATGACCCTGCTATGTCACTCTTGGACATATATGCAATGAAATCCAAGTCGTCATATGATAGAGATACGTGTACCTCCACTTTCATTGCAGTACTCTTCACAATTGCAAAGACAGGGAATCAGCCCAGATGCCCATCAACAGATGAATGGATTTTTTTAAATATGTTACACACACACACACACACACACACACACACACACACACACACACACATATAATTCATCCATAAATAAGGATGACATTATATCATTCATAGGAAAATGGATCTGTAGCCATACAACCCTGGCACACAATCCCATCTGATCTCAGAAGTTAAGCAAGGTCAGCCTGGTAGTCTTGGATGGGAGACCAATTGAGAATACTGGATGCCATAGGCTTTGGAGAAGGACCTAACAGCCCACTCCTGAAACAATCCAGAAACAATGCACAACTGAAAACCCTACGAATAGCAGAGAAGCACTGATAATAGTGCTGGATATGGCATGGTGTCAGGTAGTGTTTTGTTCTGTTGTACACAGGGTCACTATGAGTCAGACCCAACTGGATGGCATCTAACAGCAGCAATAACAACAATAGGAAAATGGATAGATCTGAAGATCATCCTTTTAAGCAAAATAAGACAGACTCAGAAAGACAAATACCACATATTCTCAATCATATGCAGAAGTTAGATTCATCTAAAATGAAAAATATAAACATATATGTACACAAAGTTGAAAAATACAACAGGATGCAACTAAAACAGGGACAGGATTAGTGGGAGGGGTGGGAACAACATGGGGGTGTAAGAGGGAGAGAATATGCACCCCTCAGTTACATGATACAACTGCATGATAATCACATAATGAAACTCATCATACTGTACATGCTGCATGCTACTTAAACGATAATAAAAAGATATACCACCAAACAAGAAAAACACATAGTTGCATTAATTTTAAAGTGATTTTAAAGAATGTCAAGGAAGTACATTTTATATATCATTTGATAACCAACCAAGAAACTTGTCAGATATTAAGGGTCAATATTTCTTAATAGGTGGGTAAAGAAAAGCCTAAATATGTATACTGCTTTCTTATGATCAAATGCTCAAGAAATAGTGGGTACAGAATTGTCATGCTATGATTCTGACAGGTACTCCAAAGTACTTTCACCTAAACTACCCCCTAACTTATTCTCTAAAGGTTCTAATTGTGAAGGGTGATTCTAATGCCAGAATACAAGTACATGTAGGGGCAAGTATTTAGGAAAAGAAGAGCCAAACCAGGACAGAAACAAGGTAAAATGGACGATGGACATAGAAGGAGTTAGAAGAACAAAGGAGGGTGGATAAAGATTCCATAGGGATTGTCTGTCTGCTCATGTGCTTGATTGGAACTATTCAATAATACATGAGGCACTTCTGCCATGGGGAGAAGGGACACACAATCCCATTCCCTTGATCTTGGTCTCCTAGATAAAGGAATTTATAATCAGACACAAGTAGAGGATGGTTTATTGAGCGAGAGGGGGAGAGAGAGAGAGAGAGAGAGACAGAGAGAGAGAGAGAGAGAGAGAGAGAGAGAGGGAAAGAAAGTTTGTCCAAAGAAAAAGGCAAGCAAGCTAGTGATCTGGACAGCTGCCATGTAAGGGAGATGGAAAGAGATGCGAGTGGGAAAGTTTTGCTTTCTGAATTAGGAGTCAGCAAGTGGGTAGGCCAAGCAGTGAAAGGCTGTGAGTGACTTCCCCAAGGGGTGGGAATTTAGGGTTATATAAGTACAAGTCATTAAAGGGACAGTTATTCCTCATCATTTTTGTTTTTCACAACCTCAAGTGTGTCATTTTTCTTTGCACCTTTTGGCTTGGGTCTGTCTTGTGTAGGTTGTGAAACAGTATTTCCTATTAAATGCAGGAGTCTTACCTCACAGGAGGTCTGAGACCTTGTCTGGACACAGGAAACACCTGCTATCTCTATCAAGGGATGTTAGTGACAATGCTATTTGTACCAGAGGCTGCTGACATACTGATATTCATTTGTTCTGAATAGTGCCTGGGAAGGAGATGGATGCCGAGGCCCTTTGGTCCTCCACTAAATAGATGTGAACTGTTTTAGGTTATAATAACTTTGTGTCACTGTGACCAAAATGCCCATGAAAAACTTAAAGGGAGAAATGATCTATCTTTGCTCATGGTTTTAGAGGCATCAGTCCCTCGTGTGGGGAGGGTGTGGTGGAACAAAAAATTTCACATCATCATGGGTCAGGAAGCAGTGAAAGGGGAAGACAGAAGAGAGCCAAGGCAAGACGTAGGCCCCAAAACATGCCACCAATGACATGCTTCCTCCAACTCAGCTCCACTTCTTACATTTCATGACTTCCCAATGATGTCATCATATTATGACTTCATCAAGGGATTAATTCACTTATTACTCTGAGTCCTCATGATCTCATTATCTCTGGAAACACCATCACAGGCACACCCAGTGCTTTATTAATCTCCTTGTTGTTGTTATTGTTATTAGGTGGCCTTGTGTTATGTCTGACTCATAGTGACCCTCATAGGGTTTTCAATGGCTGACTGTTGCAGGATTGCCTTGGGAGTGGATTGCCACATCCTTCTCCCCTAGGCATTTCTTAATCCAATCCTGCTCACAATCATAATTCAACATAACACGGGTAAAGAACATATAGGTTATTTTTATTTTTAGTTATTTCCTGTCACAGTTCTAAGACATCTTTCATGCAGGGTCCTAAAAACTAGTAGCCTTTCAATCTCTTCCAAGTGAGTAATATGATCTTATGACTTGCTCGTCAGTCTACTGCAAACATACCTGGATTCCTTTTAGGATTTTTAATATTATAGAAAGAGTGGATATTACAGTTGCCTTCTTCTTATGGTTTAGTTTAGTTTCATGAGCTATATATACTGTCAAAAAGACACTGGTTGTTTTGCCTATGAATGTTGATAATATGGAATGTTATACCTTATGTTGGTTTTTGGTCCTTCCAAGAAACTATTTCTATCTAACACTATCTATGCCAGAAATATCTTCTTTATTGTTTTGAATTCTCCAAATTATATAGAATGTTTTCAAAATATTAACTTTTTTTTGCAAGTTGATACCCCTGTATCTGATGTAAAATGATTTCCTCACTGGATAACCTTGTTGTTCTTAGGTGCTGTTGAGTCATATCTGATTGATAGGGACCCTCATATAGTTTTCTTTTCTTTTCTTCTTTCTTTTTTTTTTTTTTTTTTTTTTTTTTTTTTTTTTTGGAGACAGGGTCTCTGTAAATTACTCAGACTACACTAGTCTCAAATTTGCCATCCTCCTGCTTCTGCCTCCTGAGTTGCTGTGATTATAGGCATGTGCCACCACACCCAGCCCCTCCTATGGTTTTCAATGGCTAATTATTTCAGGAGTGTGCTACCATGCCCTTCTCCCACTTTTGTGGTGCTGGGAATTGAACCCAGTGCCTCAGAGAGCACAAACCAGAACTCCACCAACTGAGCTATACCTCAGCCTCTAGATAACTTTAGTTTCATCTAACTCAGAACAATTCTCCACATTTTTTGTAGGATTTTCATAGTATAAACTGGGTTACATGATTCTGTTGCTAGAGTACTTTTGCATTAAAATAATAACAGACTCAGATTGAATTCCAGATAAGTTTTTTAAGACAAGAAAACAAAACCATTTTCTCAACCATGTGAAATTGAACATTCTCATGGATTTTTTGTTATTTGTATTTGTTGTTATTGTTAGGTGCCATGGAGTATGTGTCCAACTCATAGCGACCCTATGTACAATAGGCAAAACGTTACTGTTAGTGCTTCTCTGCTATTCATAGGGTTTTCAATGGCCAATTGCTTTTTGGGAGTGGGTTGCTGGGTCCTTCTCCCAAGTCTACAACACATGGTGTTCCAAGCTGGTGTCCCATCCCAGTACTAACTGGCTGGACCCTCCTTAGCTTCTGAGTTCTGATGGGATCGATGCCACAGTGGTATAGCTGCAGGCTGTTATTTGTATTTAGAACACCTATAATTTAGAATTCCTATTTACATAACTTTAGTTATGTCTACTACTTCTTCATTTGCACATTTTTTATGAAGACAGTTTTGACTTCTGTAACTGTTTAGATTTGGATCATAGAAGCTTACAAAGAAGTAGCATAAAGTTGTTGGGTCAGCCCTGTGCTTACATCAAGACTGAATCCTCTTAGAGTATGGAGAACACAGATCTCACAGATAGTGGACTACTTAAAGCATTTGCCCTTATCCTAACCCAGTAAACAAATTCTGATTTTTTGTGGGATTTTTTGTTGTTTTGCTTTTTGCAATGCAGGGGATCAAATCCAGGGCCTTGCACATGCTAGGAAGTGATATGCCACCAAGCTATATCCCCAGATTATCCTAAATCACGGTTACTTGTCACTTGTTCAGAAAAATAAAAGCTATTTAATCTCAATTTTACAAACTACCATCAAATAATAATTCTCTTTTTTATTTATTAAGGCAGTGAATAATGCAAAGTTCCCATATTTATACTTTTTCCTTGATTTTATTAATCATTATTGAAAAGGAGGGAGGAAATTAATGTCTCTGAACAGCAGATATCTAGTACCCCCTACTAAATGCAGTAAACTTTGTTGAATCAGAATACAAACTTAGATTTGCATCTCCTTTTATATACTCCAAAATTAATTTCCCTCAGAGTTGAAGTCTCCCTATAACACAATTTGTTCTTGCTGATCTCCCATTTTAAGATGCTTCAGTACTTCACTGACAAAACCTATTATCTAACACATCTGTTGGTTCTTCTATTCTGTCTCCTCCCTCTTTGATACCTGCAGCTCACAGATTTGAAAACTAAAATAAAAATAATAAAATAATTCCAGCTTTTCCAAATTCCCTTATCATTAAAGAAATTTCTGGCTCTGACTGCTAAGTTTTTTCTTTTTCCCTAAGGAGCAATAAGGAGCATTCTGGAAATCCAAGCATATCTTTGCATTGCTATAATGCAGAATTATGAGAAAGATAGAAGGAAGAGATTACACCAGAGGCTAGAAGTTTGGAGAAGGAAATGGTCAGGAAATGTACATGTTGAAGTTTGACGCTGGGTTTATTGGAGATTGATAAGGAGGGTGAGTATGACAATGAACCTTGTTACCTTGTTTGTGGAGTTTGACACATATAATTTTAACTTTCTCTGTCTCTAACTCATTCTTTCATCATTTCTTTTCCTGTTCTTTTTCTTTTAATACCCAAGGCTTTATTTTTATTTATTTATTTTTGTTACTGGGGGTTGAACCCAGGGCCTTTTGCCTACATACTTTGCAAGTGCTGGACCACTGAGCTGAGCCCCCAGTCCTTTTTCTTTTTTTACTTTTTGAGACAGGGTCTCACTAAATTACGAATACTGCCTCTGGTCTCGAACTTGCAATCCTCCCACCTCCACCTCCCAAACTGCTGGGATTACAGGTGTGAACCACCATGCCTGGCTCAAGGCTTTACTTTTTATTTGTCTTGCTTAAAATAAAGATGTTTTGATATGTGTGTGTGTGTGTGTGTGTGTGTGTGTGTGTGTGTGAAATGAGTACAAAAGGTAAGCAATTTAACATATCCATCATTTTTATGTGAAAAGAGCACCTAAAATGTATTCACTTAAAATTTTTCCATGCAATATTATTAACCAAGTCCACAAGCTGTACTTTACTTTAGATCTTTTTAGATTTATTCACCATTCATACTAGCAAATTTGTAAACTTTGAACTACATTTCCCCATTCCCACCCTCACACCAACTTTGGTAACTACCTTTCTATTCTGTTTCTATGTATTCATTTTTTTATTCTACATTTTTTCTAGAGTCCATCTATTACAGGTACCATGTAGTATTTTTCATTCTGTAGTCACTTAGCATAATGTTCTTCATTCCACACATGTCTTCGCAATAGGCAAGATCTCCTTTTTTAAAGCTGAATAATATTCCATTTTATGTGTATGTGTATATACATATATGCACCAAAACTTCTTTATCCAGTTATCTGCCAACAGACATATAAATTGTTTACATGGCTTGCCTATCATTAATAATGCTACTGTGAACATGTAGTACACATATGTTTTCAATGTACTGATTTATTTCCTTTCTGTATATATTCATGGATTTTGACGTTTTTTAGTGGCTAGTCTTGTTTTTCTTTGACAAGGCTAAAAACTAGTTGGTAGAATCATAACTGTGTTACTTATACTACAACTAATTTTTATTTCCAGTTTATTGAGTGTCCATTACGCATGTGAGACGGATAGTAGAAGTTAGTGGAGAAAACTCATAGTTGAAGTGTATTATATTGAGTATATTGGAGCAGCTTCCAAAAGAGAACAAAAACTATCTAGGAAAAAAAAACTTTAAATGACAAACTAGTCAGGTCAGAAACAAAAATATAAAAATTGTAAATAGAAGAATAGCGATCAAACAGAGAAATGGTAAGACACTACAAATTTTTATATCCTGTTTACATCCTTTCCATCACAAAAATGACCACAGCCATAAACAATGTAGAAGCAGAAACACGGTCAGTAACATTTTCAGGACATCTTGCCTAGTGTAGATGTTATTCCCATTTCCTATGCCATTGGTCCTTATCAATGTGGAAAGGCTTTCATAACATTGCTTCAAAATGCAGAGTGCAATACAGACTGAATCACCTGAGGTCTACTTAGACCCACCTTGGGATGTGCGGTTTTGAAACTGGTTTTGGTAAAGATTTATGTTGTAGACAAACCTTAAAGGTCATGATGAGAAAAAGTTAAGTGCAAAAAGGGTAAATTGTATCTGCAAGTTCAACCAAGCTCTAGGGAACTATACATTATCTTCTTCACTACGGTCTCTGGTCAGATCAGTACCCATAATAAATAAAGAGGTTGCTGTTGGACACTGTGGCTCATGCCTGTCATCCCAGAAACTTGACAGGCTAAGGCTGGAGTATTACAAGTTTGTGGACAATTTAGCAAGCAAGACCATGTCTCAAATTAAAAAATAAAAAGAGGGCTGAGAGTGTAGTTCAGTGGCAGACACTTGTCTTACAGGTGCAAGGCCCTGGTTTCAACACCTCAGTACTTCAAAAACAAAAACAAAACCAAAAGAGTGCTTATCTGTAAAATTTTGCTTGGCCTACTCATTGGCATTTATTTCTGCAAGGAAAATCTAAGAAATAAGAGAAGCAGCTGTTTTCTGATGCCTTTAAAGTAGTCTAGGATGAGAAGAAATGTTGTACCTTGACTTCCTATCACCTAAAAGGACAATAGAAATGGATTCCGACTATAAGCATTATATTGAAAGCCCTTTGCATAGACCATCTTATTATACACCTGCAACAGCCAAATGTAAGATATACTGTATTTTATATTTTATGGATAAAGAAGTTGAGACTTTGAGAACTATATGCTCCGAACCACTCAGCTGGTTTAAGGTCAGGATTGTACCAAGTCTAACAGAGTGTTTTCTTTTTAAATTTCTTGTCATACTATATCCTTTCAAACTGTTTTCCTTTTTTTTTTCATTGCTCTTCCATTTATAAGAATATACCTCCCCACCTTATATTCTTTTATTTTCTTTTCCTATCAAAACTATTGTAAAAATGAAGCAACATTTTCAATGTTTCAATAATATACCTCAGACTAACTCACTAAAGGGAAGACTAGATCCTTGGCTAATAGAAAATAGGTTACCCAAGCAATCAGGCATTTGTCCTGAATCCAAATAGACAGAAAATTTTAACACTAATTTTTTGCCCCAAGATTGCAATGCTTTTAATGAAAATATTAAATTAATGCTAGTTTTCTAAAGGGCTTCACTGTCACTAAAGAAATATTGAAAGATCTTTAATTTAGCATCAGTATTGTTGTTGTTCTTGTTAGGTACCGTCGAGTTGAGTCCGACTCATAGCGACCCTATGCACAGCAGATCGAAACACTTGCTGATTCTGTGCCAGACAAACCATCTTATTTATGTTTAAGCCCATTGTTGCAGACACTGTGTCAATCCATCTGGTGGAGGGTTTTCCTCTTTTGCGTTGACCTGCCACTCTCCCAAACATGATGTCCTTCTCCAGGGATTGATCTCTCCTCACTACCTATCGGAAATATGTAAGATGCAGTCTGGCCATTCTTGCTTCCAAGGAGCACTCTCGTTGCACTTCTTCTAGGACAGATTTGTTGGTTCTTTTGGCAGTCCATGGTATATTCAATAGACGTCTCCAGCACCACAATTCAAAGGCATCAATTCTTTTTCTGTCTCTCTTGTTCAATGTCCAGCTTTCACAACCATATGATGCCACTGAAAATATCATGGCATGAGTCAGACGCACCTTTGTCTTCAATGTGACATCTTTGCTTTTCAATACTCTAAAACGATCTTAAGCCACAGCTTTTCCTAGAGCAATGCATCTTTTGATTTCTTGACTGCTGCTTCCACGGGTGG